>PVIY010041019.1:0-21948 GCA_004026745.1 Myrmecophaga tridactyla | reverse complement strand
GTGACAAAGAGGTCTGGGGAAGAAGTATGTGGATAGACCTTTCTGAGTGGGCTAAAAACATGAAGATATTTGTGTCCCATGTGAATGCCCACCAGAGGATGACTTCAGCAGAGGAAGATTTTAATAATCAAGTGGATAAGATGACCCGTTCTGTGGATACCAGTCAGCCTCTTTCCCCAGCAACTCCTGTCATTGCCCAATGGGCTCATGAACAAAGTGGTCATGGTAGTAGGGATGGAGGTTATGCATGGGCTCAGCAACATGGACTTCCACTCACCAAGGCTGACCTGGCTACAGCCACTGCTGAGTGCCCAATCTGCCAGCAGCAGAGACCCACACTCAGCCCCTGATATGGCACCATTCCCCAAGGTGACCAGCCAGCTACATGGTGGCAGGTTGATTACATTGGACCACTCCCTTCATGGAAGGGGCAGTGATTTGTTCTAACTGGAATAGACACATACTCTGGATATGGGTTTGCTTTCCCTGCACACAATGCTTCTGCCAAAACTACCATCTGTGGGCTTACAGAATGCCTTATCCATCATCATGGTATTCCGCATAGCATTGCTTCAGATCAAGGAACACACTTCATAGCAAATGAAGTGTAGGAATGGGCGCATGATCATGGAATTCTCTGGTCTTACCATGTTCCCCATCATCCAGAAGCAGCTGGATTGATAGAACGGTGGAATGGCCTTTTGAAAACTCAATTACGGTGCCAACTAGGTGGCAAAAATTTGAAAGGCTGGGGTAATGTTCTCCAGGAAGCTATATATGCTCTGAATCAGTGTCTGCTGTATGGTGCTGTTTCTCCCATAGCCAGGATCCATGGGTCCAGGAACCAAGGGGTGGAAATGGGTGTGGTACTACTAACTATTACCCCTAGTAATCCACTAGGAAAATTTTTGCTTCCTGTCCCTGCTACCCTGAGTTCTGCCGGTCTACAGGTTTTAGTTCCAAAATGGGGTGTGCTTCCTCCAGGAGAAACCACAGTGATACCACTGAACTGGAAGTTAAGATTGCCACCTGGTCACTTTGGGCTACTTATGCCTCTGGATCAACAAGCCAAGAAAGGGCTTATATTATTGTCTGGGGTAATTGACCCTGACTATCAGAAGGAAGTAGGACTGCAACTACATAATGGAGGTAAAGAAGAGTTTTCTTGGAATATAGGGGATCCCCTAGGGCATCTTTTAGTACTACCATGCCCTGTGATTAAAATAATGGAAAACTGCAACAACACAATCCAGGCAGGACTACTAATGGCTCTGAAACTTCAGGAATGAAGGTTTGGGTCACCCCACCAGGCAAAGAACCATG
This sequence comes from Myrmecophaga tridactyla, assembly GCA_004026745.1. Lineage (NCBI taxonomy): Eukaryota > Metazoa > Chordata > Mammalia > Pilosa > Myrmecophagidae > Myrmecophaga > Myrmecophaga tridactyla. Next base: position 20,625 of record PVIY010041019.1, on the reverse strand, counting down.
GCCAGCTGAAGTGCTTGCTGAGGGTAAAGGGAACATGGAGTGGGTAGTGGAAGAAGGTAGTGATAAATATGAACTTCGACCACATAATCAGTTACAGAAACAAGGACTGTAATGCTGTTTTGTTCATGTTATAGTATTTAAGTTGTAAGATATCAAGTTTAAGAATGAATGTTGCCCAAGGATTTGCGCCCTATTCTGGAGAGATTTAATGTGCTTCCAGTTATTTGCAGGACAGTTGAGTATTGTCAGGTAAAAAAAAAAAACATGTGTGCTTATTTGTTTTCATTTGGAAATTAAGTATGGTTTAAGGTGATATATATATATATAGGTGCTAAGTTGACAAGGGGTGGACTGTTATGGTTAGGGACACGTGTCAACTTGGCCAAGTTGTGGTAGCTGTTTATCTGATTGGGCAAGTGCTGGCCTGTCTGTTGCAATGAGGACATTTCATAGGATAAGGTCATGATCACGTCAGCTGCATCCACAGCTGATTCCATTTGTAATCAGCCAAAGGGGAGTGTCTTCTACAATTAGTGATGCTAAATCTAATCACGGGGAGCCTTTTAAGGAGGACTCAGAGGAGACAGGCCCCATTCCTGCTTCAGCTGGTGAGCCTCTCCTGTGGAGTTCATCCAGACCCTCCATCGGAGTCATCGGCTTCGCAGCCTGCCCTGTGGATTTTGGACTCTGTGTTCCTGCGGTCACGTGAGACACTTTTATAAATTTTATATTTGCAAGTGTTCCCTGTTGATTCTGTTTCTCTAGAGAACCCTAACTAATACAGATGGTCATAAGTTCTTGAGGTTGAAACACTGAGGGAAGAGCAAGAGAAGTTGAACTTTCAGGCAAAACTTGACTGTACACATGGCAAGTTCAAAGGCACTATGTATAGTTCTATAGTTCCTTCACATAGAAGCTTCTGGTGTGAGAGAGGTGCAAAAAATGTAAACAGGGGCCTGGTGGGGAAAGTTTTGTAGAAACTCTGAAAGGTTCAAAGCTGACAGCATCACCTTGGTATTTACCTAAGATCACACTGGAGCCCTGACTAAAAGCAGATGGCTAGAGAAAGGCCAACGAAAGGGAAACTATATAGTAAACTGTGGGTAGATTGGCCTAGCCCTAAGGAGGGTGTCAACTAGAGCTACAGCTGGCTGTAAGGATGTGAAAAGAAGATAGAGGACTAAGCACAAGGGGAAAGATTGTTGGTCTCTTACATATCGTGCTTGTTCTCCGTAGATATAATAGATTGGAGCTCAGGAGAGATAGAGGTTAGAGATAAAAGTTTGAGGGTCATCAAGCATATATGAAAAGCACTGCAATAGAGTTCTTTCCGGTCAGAATTTAGATTGAAGGTCAGGACCAAGAAGAGTGGGTACTTAAGGCTCTCAGATTCTTTTTAGCAAACATGGGCCCAAATGTTTTTTTCCAAATTCATCCATTAAGCACTTCCAAAATATGCCGTAGGAGACTAAGTATTCATTATATAAATATTGGAGAATGTAGGATTTCTTTGAAGGGAACCATAAGCCAAGTGAGGGGACCTTGAAGAGCTTGACATGTGTCCCTTTTATAATGATGGATCTTTTGCTCTCAGTAGACAAAAGCCTCCTGGGGACTGGAAGGTGTGGGCAAACTGTGGCAGGATGGCCAGGAGGCTGCGTAAGAATGGTTACTGTTTCTGGAGGCTTATTTCTCCTGAGCCAAATGTGGACTTGGCCATCTTAAAAGGTCACCACTTTCTGAAGAGTGCTTTGAAAACTATTGCTTTTTTATTTCTTTGTTTTTTATATATGTTATACTATACAATAAAAAAGTTAAAAAAAATGAAGTTATGAGACATGCTGTACCATGAAATAAGCAAGGCATATGAAGACAAAAATTGTATGACATCATTTATAAAAGAGATCAGAAATAACAAGTTTGCAGAGAGAGAAAACTGATTAGAGGTACCAGGGAGAGGGGGGAAAGTGGTGAGTTTGTAAAACTTAAAAAAAAATTATACTAAGTGAAATATGCCAAACACAAAAGCACAAATATTGCACGATTAATCTGCAATAGTGGAATGGTAACCCATAACGAACTCTGAAATCTGTTCTGTATCTACTTATTGAAGTGTTATTTGAAAATCATTACCTTTTTTCTTTTTTTTGTATATATCTTATATTTAACAATAAAAAACATTTGAAAAAATAAATAATAAAAAAAAAGGAACTCCTCCCCTAAAACAAGCGAGACACAGTATAAGCTTGAACTTCCTGAAGCCAGAAGCTGAGGAGTAAGTGACCCATTGGGAGAACGCAGTTGTTAAAATTTCAGGAATTTTGTGAGCTAGTTGTTAAACACATGCACTATTAGAAATTAAATTATACAAACCTAAATAAATTATATTAGTTAATTTCCTGATATTAAATACATTCTATTAAGAACAAGATAATGCATATTTAACAAATCACTCTCTATTTTCCACATTTGTACTATTTGCCATACTCTTGTGATTATGATGGAAACTCTGTGATGCTCTGCATTTATAGACCTTGGTAGGAGTATGGAAATCAGGGTGTTTTCATGCCAGAGAGCTGGTGGTGACTCCAAAGACTGCACAAAGGTGCTGAGAGAGTTGGCATTTGGGCATCAGCCCTCCCCAAGGAGCCCATTCCAGGTAGACCTTTTCTGCCCTTTGAATGTTTGGCCTTCCCCAGCTCCATCCCTAGTCAGTGGTATAGGATATTTAAAAATAATATGACCTATTTCCCTCCACTGTAAATTTATGCTGTTTTCAATGCTTTGTTAATTTAGATAAGGGTGCAATAAATGTTTTCCTGAAGGTAGCCTTTTGTATGTTTCAGATTTCTTTTGGAAAAAATTAAGAGTTGAAATAGAAATTATAGATGTTTTAAAGTTAACATTGTTTTGTAACAATACATTGTGTATCTTCTAAATATTTTCTATCAAATTGGCTTCACATGGCATACCGATTTTAATCTGTTGATTTAATAAGCTGTTTATTGTATTTTCTGATACTATTTCATATTTTTTGAGAATATTAAAATATGGCAGGGAAACTCACTCCTCAGAATAACTTGCTTCCTTTTATCTTTCCCTGAGATTTGTAAGGTATATGTATTATTTTAAGTTCAATGAGTGTTTAACTTATCTTTTAATAAGAAATATTTATATTATAAGAGCAGAACAAGTGCTCAATGAAAACAACTAAAATTCACACAAGCATAAATGGAAAGTAAAGTTTCAATTCCCATATCTCCAAAGTCCTCTTCAGAAGTCATTGCTTTTCATCATTTTTGCTTTTTAGTTCTTCTGATGGCTACATAATCTAGAGAATTTTCGCAGATCTACTATTTAAGCTCAATAAAACCATGCCCACAATTTATGTAATTATTTTTTTCTTAACTTGTGCATTATGATGTTAAATAATATATTTAAACCTTTATATCTTATTTCAAAATCAAATTTTCACAAAAATATTATTTTTCACAGAACAACACAACAGTTAGACCTTTACAGGAGGAATGCAGTTCCATGTTATGATAATTTTGTTTATTGAAAAAGAACCTGTATCAAGTATCAAGTTCAAGTGGAAACATTTTTTTCACAATCAATGGTTCATTATTTTTCAACATGTTCAATCACTTCAAATTTGGACCATGACTTTAAGGAATGACTTTTCTAATTTCCTTTTTTTTTTCTTATTGACAGAAGAAATATATGCTTTTTTCACTATCTCCTGGAGATCTTCCAGCTCTTTCTTCATACAACTTTTTGAATGGAATCCATTTTCTTCTTGAAGCTCTTCTTGTGAAGCCTCAGACTTCCTACTTTAATTTGGATCAATTCCTTTTTATTTAGTTGACTTTACAGTTGATATTCTTGGATTTGTTTTCACCCTAGAGTAGTTCCATTCTTCTTTTTTTGGAGTCCGTGTCTTTTTCTGTTTGGGAATTTTAAAAAATTGCTTTGCTGGAGCATATCCTCAAGGGCTTGCTTTGTTGGTCTTTGTTTTTCAGAATGAGTATGTGGGAGATAAAATGGATAGTTAGGTTGTTAGGTGGGTATAAGATAGAATTCTATATTCAACATAATTTCCCTTTTTAACTTTGAAGGCATTGTTTCATTGACTTCCAGTGTGTACTGTTGTTCTTATATATATATAAAACATAAAAAAATAAAAAAATAAATATAAATGTATTTTTTTTTACTGTTTTTTTTTTTTTTCTTTTGCATGGGCAAGCTCCTGGAATTGAACCCAGGTCTCCAGCATGGCAGGCGAGAATTCTGCCATTATTTATATTTTTAATGACGCATTTGATGATTGCTCTTTTGCTTTTTCTTACTGAAAACTTTTAAGTTCTTTTTATCTCTGGTGTTCTAAAATTCCACAAGAGCCTGCCTAGGTTTGTGTCTCTTTTATTCATTTTGTTAAGTGAATTACTTTTTTTCACTTGATAGATCATTCAGCATTAAAATTCATATTTTTCTTTGGGTCTGCAAATTATTGCCTAGGTTTTAATAGAATTTTCTCCTCTCCCCTCCCCCTCCATTATTTCTTAGTGGCATGTCTAGAAGCGCACATTCTGGACCCGAGACAGATTGCCTAAGTTCAAATCCCAGCTCCACCACTTTCAAGCTCTGAGAGTTTAGTTAGATTACTTAACTTCTCTTTAGGACAGTTTTCTCACTTGTAAAATGGGCATGTCATAGTACTTATGCCACAGGGACTTTATGATAATTAAATAGGGCAAAAACATATGCACAGCACTTAGAACAATGACTTACATAGTAAAACCCAATATAATTAGGACTGTACTGTAAACACAGTACTCTATGTGATTGTAAACTATAATTTCTTTCTGAAACTCCTCCTGTTAGTTACATACTGGCACACTGGATTAATAATTTTTCTTAAATTTCTCTCACATTTTCCATTTCTTTGTCTTTTTTTGCCAAACTTCAGAAGTCATAAAATTAGGCTAGAACGCTGGGTCATTCTCCAGATGATTTTGGCCTGTACAGATTTAAAATGTTTATTTTGTTTCCAACATTAAATTTTAAAACTTAAGATTTTCACATGAAAATCTGCATTTCTGTCTTCTTTTGAAAAATAACTTTCTATTTATGCTGAACTGCTTGAAGGTCTATACACCTTTGAAATGAACAGCTAAGTTGGGGAGTGTGGGTAGCTGTCATGGATTTCCTTTGCTTAGGTGTAAGGAAATTGGGCTTTTCCCGGAATGGCAAAGCTTAGAATGGCAGAGCTGAGTTTGACGTCTGTGTATGCGGTCAGGGCATGTCCACCATAGGATTCATTTTTTGGTGTGCAAGCAGGGAACAGACTATCATGCCAAAAAAATGGGGCTTTATTTTAGAACATTTAGAACCGGCATCCACTTTAGCAATCCCTCATCAGATTTTTCCATTTCTTAAAGACGAGGATCTCATGTGCAAAGCCTGCTACAGCCAGTCTGGATTTTCAGGAGATTGGAAAAGAGAACTCTCCCAGTTGTCAGAGATGGGTCCCAGACTACAGAGACTTTTAGAAAGCTCATATGCCCTTTCACTTGTTTAAAAGTTTTTAAAAAGTGCTGCAATTGTTTGTTGTTGCTGTTATTGTTGATGTTAATTCTTTCTTAAATGGGAGGAGATCCCTCCCAATGTAAAGTTTACCCTGGGTCCACACTCTATTCATTTGGGTGCTAGATAAAAGCCCTTACCAGAATGCAGCCTGGAGGGCAGGTTGATGTATTCTGCTCCTAGAACAATGTCGAGCATCGGCAAGCATTTATCTAGCGGCTTCTCTTTTACTGAGGTGTAATTTTCCCCTGTCCCTATTGCCTGGATCTCTTACTCTGCTGCAGTGGAGTTTATGAAAAGCTACAATTCCAAGGAAGTCCTAATATGAGGGCCCCTCTTATATCCTTCAGTGACTTACTCTTGGGATGAGACTTCTCAAAATTCAACCCTGCTATGCCCACTGCTCCTCACCCTAGGATTTTATAGGAATGGAGAATTACATTCTCCAAATAGACATGGAAAGAAAATTGCTAAAACAATATACTGATCTTCTCAAAAAAGCAGTATAGGGATGGTTGCCCAGGTTTCATTGGTACAAAGAAAATAGGTGGGAGAGAAGATGTGAGAAAAAGAAAGACAATAGGTTTCACATCTTCCTTAAGCTGGTAGGTTTGTTTCATTTGGAATGAAATAATTTACATGAGTTATCAAGTCTCATTCTAAAATTATATGGATATAGAATCCATGGTTAATAAAAATCTCTCTCAATTTTGTCCAGAGGTTGGCTATTAGTAGTTGTTTGGTCTGTTTTTACTGTTTTTTGTTTGTTTGTTTGTTTTTGCTTTTTTACCTTTGTTTGTTCCCCATAAATTTTTCTGTTTAGAAGAACAGAGAGACTGAGATAAGTGCCATTTTTTTAACACATAAATAAATCGGTTGTGAATGCTGTTAACACACACACACACACACACACAACTAAATATCTTTCCTAAGGTAATGGATGAAATAGTAGTTTCACAATGCCTACCAAAAACAGTGATTATTTTTAATTTTACTAATTCAATAGGTTAAAAATATTTTGTTGCTGCTTTGAAAAAAAACCTTTTCTTTGTTACTAGTTAATTTCCTCTTTTGCATGTGTATTGACTGGTTTTGTCTTTGAGCTAAAGTTCTTTATGTTTTCCTTACCAATGTAAGCTCTTTATAAAATAAAGATATGAACTATTTTTCCATTTTTTCTGGTTGCACACATTTTTTCTTTAGTTTGAGTCTTGACTTTTGTTCCATCATAAGTCTTTATGGTTTAAAATGCCAAATATTTCAGTACAATGTAGTGGTTAAATGCACATCCTTTGGAATCAGCTGGGGTGAATATAGGCTGTAAAACAAATTAGGGAATCTTGAGCAAATTAGCTTTTCTTGACTTTTTTTTTATCTTACCTATAAATTGGGAACAAAATAATACTACTTTTTTTCAGGGGGATGTAGATACTAAATGAGGTAACAGACATGTAGATTTGCTCAGGACCAAACCTGACACAGAGCAAATACCAATTTGAGTCATTTTATGTACTCTCTTATTTCTTCAGTTTATTCTTAGTTCAGAATATATTTTGCAGCTGTTTTGTAAATATTCCATTGTTGTCTTCAATTTTTCTTCGACGTGATATTTTATTTAGTTACTGAATACATATAGGATTTATTTTTGTATATAGGATGAGGTTAAATCTCCTCCCCCCCCCAAATTATAGGTGATCTTTAAACAGTTCTACACTGACATATTATGCCTATTTTATTAAATCTAAAAATCTGCAAGGTCTAATTATTCTGAACTGTTGGCATGCCTATTCACACCTCAGGGCCAAAATCTTTCCATTATGGCAGCTTTATATTATGTTTGATTATTTAATAAGACCAATTCTATTCAATCCCCCTCATAAATGAGTGAAGGGCTGGGGTGATTCTGGCCCTAATCTGGAGTGTCTCTGGCTTTCAGTGGCGTTTCATGGAGTAAAGACAGATTCATCTAAGAAACCTCATCTGAGATGGAGGCTTAAAAAAAGAAAAGACGAGATTTTCAAGCTTGGCATAAACCTGTAAGGCCAGATGGGGGACAGCAGGGAAAGAGATAAGAAAGAGAGAGAAGATTTGATGCTAAGAATCAGAGGTATATCCTGAAAAATTATGAGTCAAAGAGAGCAGCTTAGCCCTTTTCTGTAGCTTTTATCATAGGAGGGTGGAGGGCAGTTTCAAGAGCCAACAGAACCTGATGTCGACTCTCCACCATTCTGCCTCTTAAGAATTTCGTTTCTTTTTGTGCCTGTTCAGTTTTCCTATTGAACATTAGAATCCCAGCTTTTCCATTTATTATCTGACTGACATTATTGAGTCACTTAATGCCTTCAACTCTGTTCTATCTACAAAATGGGGTAAAATTCGCCTGTAAGATGCTCAGGGTACAATCCCACATGCAAGCTTGGCAGTGGCCCTGAAAAACAAAATCAAACAACTCTAACAATAACAAAGATTCCTCCTAATCTTTCTTTCTTTCTTTTTTTTTTTAGAATTTATTTTGGAAGCTAGGTCAGTGAGCCTGATTGCCAGCCAGATCGCATTTATGACCTTATTAATGAAGAGTGGGGAAGTCGGAATTTTTTCCTCCATAAACCCTTTATCTTTGGGGCTGCAATCCCCTGTTCTTTCCTATGCCCATTCTTATTGCCAATCCATATTGCAAGTAGAAGTGGCCAAATCCAGACTCACTCTGCTGCCAATAGTTGACAGCCAACCCCCTCCCACTCCCCCCCCTTGCTGGCAGGCCTTGGAAGAGCAATTGTTTCCTGTGCTTGGACTTACCAATGAATAATTGGCTGGCGGCCTTTTTGACTAAAAATCTTTCAGGAATGTCAAAGCTATAAAACTGAGCCTTAGAAACTGTCAGAGTGGCCAGACCCGGGAACCTTGGGTCCTTGTTCACTTCTGCATCAGAGCTTTTCCTGCTGAGTTAGTTCCTTCTCTTGGTTTCTCTCCATGGGTCAGAAGCCAAATGACCCACTTCCAGGCTGCAGTGGCAAAAGGAGGCAAAGGCTGAAAACCTAGCTCCTAAAATGGTTTGGTATTCCTCTTTTAACAGCATCGTTTTGGTTAAAAGTAACTGAACAGTATTTTTAATTTTGCTTTCAGCAGAGCTATAAAAAGAAAAGCCTGCCTGCATAATTTATAGGGAAGGGGATAGATCAATTGGCCTGTGACCAGAGGTATGACCTCACAGTGTTAGTGGGATGAGATGCTGAGTGTACCGTGTGGTCGGTCTTGTTATTGATGATGATGGGATTGCAGTTACTTAATATAACTCGGAAGGCATTTTATTGAAATCTACTGTATCGGTCAAGATGAATAAGCTCTTAACCCTTGAGTGGGTCCTGGCCAGTGTGAAAAGTGAACTGCCAAGCGCAGGTGCTTGCCTGTAGAGTTCAGCAGCATAACTTCTGGGCTTGCTTCAGACCAAGTTATTTTCATTTCAAGTACAAGTGCTCTGATAGAAAAGACATGCCAAAGCTCCACTTTTCTCTGTTTAGAAAACAATGCTGCAAAGCATATTTTATAAATAGATTAGAATGGTTCCCAATATGCAACAAATGTTGCTTTTCGTGTGTTGACGATTTTTCTAATACAGGCTCAGAACTGTGCCAAATCAACACACCAAATGCTTTACCAACTGCTGAAAGGGAGTGATGCTGTCTCATTCTGGATCCCTGAGTTTGGAATTCTAGGTCTAATTTTACCTCCCAAAGGAAGACTTCAGGGGTCCGGTGGCCATATTTCATGATCCAATAGTGAGAGGACATGATCAGTTGAGGACTTGTAGAAATTAGAGGACAAAATGATAAATTGTTATATTTGTGGACTATCTCTGAAAATTAAAACTGCGTTGTCATTTTTACTCTGCATCTGAGTTTCTCTGTGTATGGTGTGGAGTTCTTATAAGCATCTTAATCAAGTGGCTATTTGATTAACCAGTTCATTACCAATGACAAACAAGAACTAAGTTGCTAGGAAAAAAATCACTGAGAAAATGCCAAATAGCAAACAAGCATAGGAAAACACGTGAGCAAAATGACCAAAGCAATTTAGGAGAGGACACTGAAAAATCTATCAGTTTGATTAGTGATTAATCTGATCCTGTTGTGGTAGGAATCCATATGTTTATGCACACTGAAGTCAAATCATTTGGCTGAACTGTGACATGTATGCCATTTGGCAGGAAGTTTTGTATCTGCACACTGGGGTGTTGTTGGAGCCTGCTTTCTTCTGTGCCTTCTATGGCAAGGGGAATTTTGACCACCATCTACTGAACTCTAACAGTGAAAAAAAAACCAAAAACATCTGGTGAAATACTATATATGGAGAATTTTATGAGGTCATGTGTTTTTTTAAACACATGTGCATTCTGTTTTCATGGCTCCTGGATATTGTACTGTAATTCCCTATGGAAAATGTTTTCTTATTCTGTATTCAAATACTGTAATATGTATTGAGTACCTACTGTGTGTCACTTAGCGTCCTAAGTGCTTTCCCTTACTCCATTTGATCCAAATGAACAATAGGCCATGTTTACAAGTGAAAAGACATGGACAAATGTGTCTAATTGTGCTTTTTCAAAGATGCAATGGGGCAGTAATATATTTGCACTCTGAACTAATCAATCACCTTAGAATACGCAGCGAATTTTGATTAGTCTCATGTTCAGAAGTCTCTTTCGAAATTTGCAAGCTTCGCTCTATATTGGAGTTCCAAATATCATGCTGTTCCTTCTACCTTTGTTCTTCTGCACTGATAGTTTTTAAAATGAAAGCCCTAATCTGTATTATATAGGATCATTAATTTCTGTATTTTACACTTGAGCAACAGCACTCTGATTATCTGCTGCAATGAAAAGTAAGCAGCCCTGCTTTTGCAGACTTAATTACCTACTGCAGGGCCTTTCTTTTACCCGTTACCACAAACAGTCTGGAAATGGGGTCAAAAGCATGATTAGAAACCAAATTAGCCACTGCATCCAGAAAACAAACATGGAAACAGATCCAATAAGCTACTCTGATACAGAAACCAGTATCCTTCCACACCTGGCTTCGGCCAGAAAGTCCCCTAATTCCATGCCCCCCACAAGAACAAAGCCATGTAACAAAGTATTTCCAATGGATTTTACAGCGGAGAGAATCAAATGAACGCAATAATAAGCCAGGGCTCAGTATTATGCGGTGGGGGGGTGGGGGTGGGGCAGAGTCAGCCTCGATAAGAGGATAAGCGGATCTTTGACAGAGTTTGATTTATAGGTTTACTAAATGCTAGTAAAATGACCACATAGTTTTTTGAAAAATAGACCCTCAGACTTCAGTTTAAGAAAATAGCAATTTTTGTTGGTTTATGAGCTATTTTTATAATCATTTAAGCATAATCATAATTATCATTAGTCCTGATTATATATTTATGAATTTCAATATATACCATTCTCTATTTGAGGATTTCAGTATATATTCATTGGTTTCATGGATGTTTTCTAAAGGTCTATCAGTTGGTATGACAAATCCCACTGGTTTAGTGTTTTTCTTCATTCACACCCAGATGCTGAAAACATACCACTAAAGTGCCAAGGGGATTTGGGGGCATTTTCTAGCTACATGTAAAAGAAAGATGTCTCATAGATTAAGGACTTCCTTTTTAGAGAATTTAATGGACAGTAATAGAATTTTATACCTTAAATGAATTGCTGATCGATTTATATTAACAGGGGTAATAATGTTTACTTACAGGTTTGTCACAAACAGTAACAAGATGATCTAATTTAAAAGACTGGGGTAAGACATTATTTTTGAAAATGCACAAAAGAGGCAACGAGAAAAACAAAATGATAAAAAAAATTTCAAGAACATACGGAGAAATGAGTCAATAAAAACCATAGTTAACATTGAGAGATCATTCAGTTCCACTTGAAATTTGCTTACTTGACTATACTGCATAAACTAAATGTAGCTAGTCGCAGTAGCTAAAGCTGTAAGCTGAAGCTTAAAATTTAACTAATTCAGTTTTATTTATAGAATGAATACTCAGAAAAGCAATATTTTAACAGGATTTACTTATTACTAAACAACCTTGACTAAGTAATCTGGTTATATTTAAAAAGGATTGTTTATATATTTTAGGTGGCTACATTCCTATAATATATAAACATGTTATAACTCTCCACTAGTTATCTACATATGCCATGTCCATTGCAAAGATGAAGGAAATGCACAGGTTTCCTTAGGATAACTATTCCTTCTTTATGTTTATGTCTATTTCATTTCCATTTTACCCAATCTCTTTAATCTAGCCGTGAGAGATGAATACGCTTACGCTTCATAATGAAGAGACCAGGTCTTCTTAACAAAAGTCGAGGAAGGGATTGAACAATTATGAAGTGAATATATGTGAAACATGATGAATAGATAGAATGAGCTAGGTCACAAATCTTTTCCTTTCATCAAAGTGGGTTCATTCTATTTCTTATTTGGGGGTATGTGTAGGACAGAGGAAGGTTCTCTCAATCTGAACTGCCCAATAATTTGACAGATGCTTCCATTTTGCAACTGCAGCCTTGACTAAAGTAAATACTGAAAGCTCACTGAATTAGGTCTGAAACAAGTGTAAAGATGGCCTACTATTTCCGGACTTTTCAGAGGATATCAGTAAAATATAATATCTGGGTATTATTGAACTGAGCACATTTTTCAAGGAGAAAATGATCTCATTACTAGCTCATTTCTCTAGAGCTATTTTCTCTCATCAAGGGACCATTGTCCAGTGAGTATAATTTTGGAGCCAGAAAGCCTCACTAACTATCCATATTGAGTACCACCTCTGCTACCCACCTATTATTATTTTGAGGAATTGTACCACAAAAATTCAACCAGTTGATTAATATTTATTGTCTGCTGAGGCAATTTGTGCCTGGAGGATATCAAAGAACTAAAAGACCTCAAAAAACTTATAGTCCAGTTGAAAAAGACTAAAAAATGATTTTAGAACATTCATAACATAAAACATATTCAATGGAAGCAAGCTGTGTCACCTTAAATATAAGCTTTGGATTTAAGCATATATGAATTAGAATTGTAACCTTTCCTCATATAGGGTATGAGTCATTGTAGAAATGAGAGGTTTCTGAGCCTCATGTTTCACACCTAGAAAATGAGGATTTAATTATCCAATTCAATGAGATTTTTTGAGGATTAGAAATATGTATTTGTAGGTCCTGGCATATAATATATGCTAAGTACTGGTTGCTAATTATGGTTATGATTGATTACTCTTAGTAATCTTGGATATTGTACATTATATATGAAACACATACATGTGCCCTAGAGTTATATATAAGGTGGTTTGGAAGACAAAGACATTAAGGCAGAAGAAAACCAGATATTGCAGAAATCTGAACAAGTGGTGATGGGGAAGTGAGGTGGTTATTGTGTAAACAGAATTGAAAAGCAGGGATTAGTAGACAATAGAATGAGAATCAGAAAGGCTTGTTGATGATTTGGATTCAGGTACAAGGAGAATCAAAGAACAAAATAACCAGTACTCAGCAATGTAAAATTCACAATGTCTGGCATCCAATCAAAGATTACCAGGCATTCAAAAAAGTGGGAATATGCAGCCCTTAATAAGGAAAATAATCAATCTATTTAAACCACCCCTTAAACTGACACAGATGGTAGAATCAGCAAGATTTTGGATACAATTCAGATTATAAAATAAATTGTGGTTCAACAAAAAGCAACAAATAATTAGGAAAACAAAATTTAAGGAACAATGTCAACTAAAACAATATCAATATAGTAAATGCATAGTAATACATCTAATAATAGACTACTGCACAGAAAACTACAAAATATTAAAGAATTTCTAAATGAATAGAGGCCTATACTGCATAGCATGCATATGGATTGGAAGACGCAGTAATATAAAGATGCAAGTTCTCCCCAAATGAATGTATATATTCAATACATTTATAATCAAAAATTCATTTTTTGGTGAAATTTGACACACTAATTCTAAAATTAGTAGGGATATCCAAAGGTCAATATTATCACTCTCATAAGGAACATGAACAAGGTGGGAGAACTTTCTCTACCATTTGTGAAGACTTACTCTAAAGTATAATTATTGAATGATTGTATTGAGGCAAAGATAATGTGCAGAGCATTGGAAGATAAGAGAAAAATTAAAAACAAAGTTAAAATAGATGTGAAAGCTTAATTTATATGAAAGGTAGCACTGCAATGTAGTGGGAATAGGATGATCTTTTCAATGATGCTGGGCAATTAGATATCCTTTTGGGACAAGCATTAAATCTGACCCCTATCTCACACCTTACAAAAAGTTAATTTCTATTAGACTTTAGATCTAAATATGGAAGTAAGAACAACAAATCTTGTTACATATAATATATGCACAAATGATCTGGGGTAGGAAAACATTTCTTAAATAGAGCATTAGCCATGAAAGAAAATACTTGACAAAGTGGACTACAGTAAATTTAGGAACCCTTGTTTTTCCAAGAGATGTGAAAAGGCAAATCACAAAGTAGAAGATATTTTTACACATATAACTTATAAGACACTCATATCTGTGAATATATGTCAATTCCTTTTGAGTTAGTACTAAAAAGACCATACAATAAAAAATATGCAAAAAGAGTTAAACTGACACTTTATAAAAGGGAATATTCAAATGACCAATTAATATATGAAAAATGTTCAACCTCATTAGTCATCAGGGAAATACAAATTAAAACCATGATGAGATATCACTGCACACCTACCAAAATGGCTAAAATTAGAAAGATGATACCAGAACGGGTTGATGAAGAGGTGGAGCAATTTTTATTCTCATGCACTGCTAGTGTGAGTATCTGATATAGTAATTTTGGAAGAGCTTTTGAAATTATCTCTTAAAGTGAATTTATGCATACCTTAGAAGCCAGCAATTCCAATACTAGTTATATATAAAACAGAAATGTGTGAAATGTTTACAAAGAGATATGTACAAGAATATTCATAGCAGTATAATTGGTAACAAAATGAAACTACCAAATACCCCACAATAGAAGAGATAAATATATATATATAGTATATTCATACAATGAAATGACAAAGTCACAAAATGAATGAACTGTTGCCATATGTAACAAATGGCTGAATCTCACAAACATAATACTGAGTGAAAGAAGCAAGGAAGAAAAACATACATGCTATATTATTCCAGTGATACAAAGTCCAGAACAAATAAAAGCAAACTACAGTGTTAGAAGTGGGACAAGAAGAAAATATTGGTTACCTTTGGAGGTGAACTGGTTACTGGGCATGAGTGTGGACCTAAGGGGAGTTTGGGAGATACTGGTACTTTTGCACTACTTGACATATGCAGTGGCTTTGGAAATGCTTAATTTTGATAATTTATTGAGTTATATGTTTATGTCTTTTGAACTTTTCTGTATAGGTATCATAACTTTAAAAATTGAAAAGTTAAAACATGAAACATCCTTAATGTTAGAATCAAGATACCTGGAAGTTACATACATTTCTACCACTAACTATGTAGGGGTGTATTTGCTCCCTTGTAGTGTGTAGAAGACAGAAAAACATCTGGAGAGGTACTAATAGAAATTAGGTATGAAGATAAGAGGATGCACTTCTTAAATATATAAGAACTTGAGCATATATCTCATAAATCCTTTTTGAAAACAAAACAAAAGTATTTACACCATTATGTGACCCAAATCATTAAAATTTGTTCAAAATAAAGAATTGCTGAACAGGAATTCCATAATGGCATTAAATAATTGGAAACATAAATAATTAATAATAAACATTATAGCAAATTATGGAAAGTCAAAAATAAAGTTTCAAATAAACTCATAAAACATAAAATACAATGACAAAAATAAGATTTCTCCTATAACAATAAATTTGGACAAGATAAAATTATCTATTAAAAGACAAACGGCAAAAGAAAAAGCCTCTGAAATCATTAAGCCCCAGGTTTGTGGTTCCAGTTTAGCAATGAAAGGACAATGACATCATCTACCTGAGCTACAGTTTCCTTACCTGTAAAGTGAGCACAATGCATCACTTAACTCACAAGTCAAGATAAGTGTCTATGATGTGGGTATGTAAAGATTTCCTATTTTATCTTCTTCTCTAATGAAAACTGTTCTTTAGGAACATCCAAAAATAAAAAGCAAGGGGAATTTGCTTCCGGCTATTCCGTAAATAGGGACTGGATTTACTCTTCCACCTGAAACAACAAAAAATCCAGACAAAATATATGAAAGACAATTTTTAAGACTTTAGACACTAGGTAATAGATGGTAGTGATTCCTGAGATGTGGGAATCAAATGGGGTCAGTGCCATGATTGCCCCAACTTACTGCATTGAGAAAGTTGCCAGACTATGGCACAGAGAAGAGGGAACCTGGGGGAACTTGGTAGACTCCCTGAGTTGAGAAGATGGAGCTGAAAATCCAAGGATAATAAGGCCATTTAAAGTTCATGGGACAGAGTGGACAGAAAGAGAACTCAATCCCCTTGAGTACCTGGCAGAGTATTGATCAATGCCTATGTGTAAAAAAATTACCCAAGTAGAAGAACCATTTCAGAGGTTTAGAGGATTCATTACCCAAAGCCCACACAACTGAAAATAGTGTCTGTTCATGTGAGCCAGGTTACAGAAACTCATAATTCATAAGATTACCTAGAGTATTCAGAAGGGTCTTGCTTCTGTAGTAGAGATAAATATTTCTATACATTTCTCTGGACATGTCTACTGAATCATAAAAACAAGACCTGAAAGGATAAAACTGTTTCCAAGTAATATAACTGCATCCCAATCAAAACTCAAAAACGTATAGAAACAAATGCAAAAGTTGTAGCATTTACAATGTCTGATATCCAATCAAACATTATAGGGCATAAAAAAAAGTGAGAAAATACCACCCATGATAAAGAGAATGATCAACCAATCAAAATGCCCCAGAGGTGAGGACCTTCCTGGCAACATGGGACAGAAATCCTAGAATGAGCTGGGACTCAGCACCAAGGGATAGAGAAGACCTTCTCGCCCAAAAGGGGGAAGAGCAAAATAAGACAAAATAAAGTGTCAATGACTGAGAGATTCCAGAGTTGAGCGATTATCCTGGAGGTTATTCTTACAGATTAAATAGATATCACCTTTTTAGTTAAGGTATAATGGAGAGGCTGGAGAGAACTGCCTGAAAATGTAGAGCTGTGTTCTAGTAGCCATGTTCTTGAAGATCATTGTATAATGATATAGCTTTCGCAATGTGACTATGTGATTGTGAAAACCTTGTGTCTGACGGTCCTTTTATCTACCTTATCAACAGATGAGTAAAACATATGGGTTAAAAATAAATAATAGGGGGAACAAATGTTAAAATAAATTTAGTAGATTGAAATGCTAGTGATTAATGAAAGGGAGAGGGGGTAAGGGGTATGGTATGCATGAATTTTTTTCTGTTTTCTTTTTATTTCTTTTTCTGAAATATGCAAATATTCTAAGAAATGGTCATGATGATGAATATACAACTATGTGATGATATTGTGAATTACTGATTATATATGTAGAATGGAATGATCATATGGTAAGAATGTTTGTGTTTGTATGTTGATATGTTTAATAAAATAAATTAAAACAAACAAAAAATAAAAATAAAAAATAAAAAATGACAAAATGCACACACACAAAAAAACTGCCCCAGAACTAACTCAGATGTTCAAATTAGCAGAGAATTTCATTAAAACAATTATTATAACTACATTGCATATGTTCAAAAATTTGTTATAGAAACATGGAATCTATAAAAGATAAAAAATGGACTTCCAGAAGTGAAAACTACAATATATGAGATGAAAAATCAACACTAGGAGGAATTAACTACATATTAGATATTGCAGAAGAAATATTAGTGAACTAGAAAACTATTTTAAATGAAATTTCCTAAAATGAAACAGAATGAAAAATATAATTTTATAGAAAGGACAAAAGATCAGTAAGCTGTTGAACAACTTCAAGCAAGCTAATATCTGTATATTTGGAGTCCTTGATAAAGAGAAAAGAGAAGTTCGGAAAACAAGTTTTAGGAAAAATGGCCTGAAACATTCCAAACTTGATGAAAATTATAAATCCACTTTTCCAGGAAGTTCAACGAACCTGAACTCCTTGTTCAATGAACAGGAAGCATGAAGTAGATTACATCTGAGCACATCATAGTCAAATTGCTCAAAACCAGTGATAAACAGACTATCTTAAAAGCAGCCAGAGGCAACATAAATGTTACATAGAAAGATAGGATGATAGGAAATTTCTCCTTGGAATCAATGCAAGCAAAAAGACAATAGAGGGAACTCTTTAAAGTACTAAAAAAATAAGATGGTAAGCAAATTTTTTTTTGAGATCACCATTTTAAAATATATAATTCTATGATTTTTAGTATATTCACAATGTCATTCAATCATCACAACTATCTACTTCCAGAATTTTCCCATTACCCCCAAAAGAAATCCAGAACCTCCCAATTCCTCTCCCTACTCATCCCTTGGCAACCAATAATCTAAATTCTGTCTTTACAAATTTTGTCTGTTCTGAATATTTCATATAGAAGGGATCACACAATATGTGGTCTTTTGTTTCTAAATTCAATAATATTTTCAAGGCTCATCTGTGTTATAGCAGATATCAGAACTTCATTCCTTTTTATAGTGACTAATATATTCCATTATATAGATTGCCATGATTTGTTTATTGGTTCATCAGATGATGGGCATTTAGGTTGTTTTCCACTTTTTGACTATTATAAATAATGCTGCTATAACCACCATGTACATATGTATTTCACATGTATTTCTGTGAAATGTCTTCAGTTATCTTAGATATATACCTCAAAGTGACACTGCTGGATCATAGAATAACTATATAACTTTTTGAGTTATATTTTCCAAATTATTTTCCATAGGGCTATATAATTTTATACTCCTACCAGAAATGTATGAGTGTTCCAATTTTTCCCACATCCTTGCCAATACTTGTTATTTTCTGTTTTGTTAATTATTGCCATCCTGTTAGATGTGAAATGGTATCTCATTATGGTTTTGATTAGCATTTCCCTGTTAACGAATGATGTTGAGCATCTTTCTATGTGTCTACTGACCACCTGTATATGATCTTTGGAGAAATGTTTACTAAAATACATGCCCATTTTTAAGTTGGGCTTTCTTTTAATAGTTGAGTGATAAGAGGTTGTATATATTGTGGCTGATAGTCTTTTATCACATATATGGTTTACAAATATATTTTCCCATTGTGTGGGTCACTTTCACTTCCTTCCTTGTTCCTGTGAAGCTCAAAAGTTTTTAATTTTGATGAAGTTCAATTTATCCATTTTCTCTTTTGCTGCTTCTGCTTCAATATAAAACTATTTACCCATAAAAATCTTCAAAAATATAAAAAAGAAATAAATATACTTTCAGACATGAAAAAGCTGTAAGAATTCATCAGCAGTACACCTGCACTCTAAAAATGTTAAAGGAAGTATTTCAGGCATAAGAAAAATAATGTCAGATGGAAATATGGATCTACACAAACAAATGAAGAGCACCAGAAATAGTCATCACATGGGTAAATGTTTACGATTTTTAAAAAGTAAAATATATGACAGAGACCGCATAAAGGCCAGTAGGGGAGAAATAGAATTGTAAGTTATAATATCACTTAAAGGTAGACTGTGAAAAGTTTAGATAAATCATAAAGTAACCACTAAAATAACAAAACTTGCCTATTTGTTAATAAAGTAAATAAAATGGAATTATAAGAAATATGCAGTTGATATAATAGAAGACAGAAAAAGAGGAAAAGGGAAATGAAAACCACATGTTACAAAAGAAAAAGCAAATATGGATACTTATTATATCCTTATCAATAATCATGCTAAATGTAAATGGTATAAACACCAGGATTAAAAGGCTATGATTGTCAGATTGGACAAAGAAGCAAAATACAACTATGTGTTTTCTACAAGAGATGATCTTTGAAAATACAGACACTTATATATTGAAAGTATGACACTAGAGAAAGATATATCATGGTAACATTATTTAAAAGAAAGTTGTAGTAGCTATCGTAATATCTGAGAAAGTAAACTTCAGAGCAAAAAATATTACCAGTAATAAGGAAAGTCGTCTATAGCGATAAAGGGGTAAATTCATCAAATGCTTATGCTGCTAATAAAATAGCTTCAAAATGCTTGAAGAAAAAAACTGACAAAATTGAAAGGAGAAACAGAAAGTCCAAAATTAATGTCAGAATTTTCAATAGCCTTTCATAATAATTAATAGAACAAGTAGAAAATTAGTAAGGGTTTAGAAGATTTGTGCAACACTATCAACCAGTTTAACTTAACAGATAATTATAGAACAATCCTTATAACAACAGCAGAAAATACATTCTTTTCAAGTGCACTTAGAATATTTACTAAGTTAAACTATTTCTGGACCTCAATAAATTTAAAAGAACTGAAATCATACAAAAGTTGCTCTGAAATCGCAATGAAATGAAACTAAAATTCAATAATGGTAAGAAATTTGTGAATTTCACAAATATGTGGAAATTAAAAATGTACTAAGTAAATCATGGGAGAAGAAGAAATAAATGGTAATTTAAAAGTATTTTAAATTATTTGAAGGAAAATGCAACATATTATAATTTGTGGAATTCCACTAAAGAATTAATTAATAAATTAATAAAAAAAAACAGAAAAAAAGGAAATATTAAGGTCAAAATGGAAAAAATTAACAAGAAAAGAGAAAAACAACAGAGAAAAATCACTGAAGCCAAAAGCTGGTTCCTTGACACAATCATAAAATTGATGAATCTCTATCCAGGCTGGGAGGGAGGAAGGTAGGAAGGAAGAAAGGAAGGAAGGAAGGAAGGAAGGAAGGAAGGAAGGAAGGAAGGAAGGAAGGAAGGAAGGAAGGAAGGAAGGAA
>PVIY010041018.1:0-21945 GCA_004026745.1 Myrmecophaga tridactyla | reverse complement strand
CTTTCTTACCTTTTTTTTTGATCAACCATGTAATTTTTATCAATATATTTCCCGCCTCTATTGAATTGTCAAGTACATATCACTTTACTCTTCTTTTATTGGTGAATCTAAAGATTACAATATGCATCCCTACTTATTAATGTTTGTATTAGTTAAGGTTCTCTAGAGAAACAGAATCAACAGGAAACACTCGCAAACACTAAATTCATAAAAGTGTCTCACTTGACCATGGGAACACAGAATCCAAAATCTGCAGGGCAGGCTGTAAAGCCGATGATTCCGATGGAGGGTCTGGACAAACTCCACAGGAGAGGCTCACCAGCTGAAACAGGAAGAGCCTGTCTCTTCTGAATCCTCCTTATAAGGCTTCCAGTGATCAGATTAAGCATCACTCATTGTAGAAGACACTCCCCTTTGGCTGATTACAAATGGAATCAGCTGTGGATGTAGCTGACATGATCATGATTTAATTCTATGAAATGTTCTCATCGCAACAGACAGGCCAGCCCTTGCCCAACCAGATAAACAGGTACCACTGCTTGGCCAAGTTGGTACATGAACCTCACCATGACAATGTCCAATATAAGTGAGCACATTTATCTCTTGCTGAATGATTTTTTTTTTTAAGTAGAATATGCTCACTCCATTTTTTTTTCCTGTAGTAGATGTCTTCTGTTTCCACCTATTTCCAAATGCAGGTAGTTTACTTTTCAACCCTGAGCATTGCAACCCTGTTGCAGGGATTTCTCTGGATGCTGAGGACAGAGTAGGCTAGACATGCTGGAGAATTTAAAACCCCCAGGAGTGATCTTCAGTCTATTATGGACCAGAATTGATGGTTAAATTTTCCAGCTTTTTTGCCCCCACAGGTGTGATGAGGTGCATTTCTACTCTGGCTCCCAGATTTTCCAAGCAGGACTAAGCTTCAGTTGCTCAGAGTGATAACGTGCTGGATTGTGCAGACTTCATTGTTTCCTTCCCTTCCCTGCCTCACTTCCTCAGTCCCATATTGATGTTACCTGGTTTAGATTCCAAAATAAATAATTTCAACTCAAAAGGTACATTTCTACTCTGGCTCCCAGATTTTCCAAGCAGGACTAAGCTTCAGTTGCTCAGAGTGATAACGTGCTGGATTGTGCAGACTTCATTGTTTCCTTCCCTTCCCTGCCTCACTTCCTCAGTCCCATATTGATGTTACCTGGTTTAGATTCCAAAATAAATAATTTCAACTCAAATCCTTATCTCAGGTCTGCTTCTGGTAAAGTCCCCCTTACCTTTTGTGCTATTGTAATACATTTTGATTTCACATGTATATAAAACCCACAAAGCATTATTATTGTTGTGTTATGCAGCAGCTATCCGCTTAGATTCACCAACATGTTTTACTCTTTCTGTCACTCTTTATTCCTCCCTGGATTTCCACCCTGAACTCTGGAATCATTTTTTTTTTTTATGCTTGAAGAATTCTCTTTAGCATATCTTCTAGAGTGGGTCTGCCAGCAATACTTGTCCAGGTTATTATTTATCTAAATATTTCTTCATTTTTGCCTTCATTTCTGAAGCATATTTTTACTGAATATGAAATTCTTCACTGACAACTATTTTCTTTTAGCACTTTAAAGGTATCATTCCATTTCCTTCTGGCTCTATTCCTTCTGTCAAAAACTCAGTTTCAATCTTATTGTTTCCCCAGACAGATAGTGTTCCTTTTTTCTTTAGATACATTTAAGATTTCTTTTGGTCTTGAGTTTTTAACATCTTAACCATGATGTGTCTAAGTGTGGCTTTCTTTGTAAGTTTCCAGCATGGGGGCTCATTCTCTCTCCCCTCATATTCTGGGACTCCAGTTACATGATGTCAAACATTTTTACTATAAATCTTACATTTTCTGTATTTTCCAGGTTTTTCCTCTTCCCATACTTCAGCTTGATTTTATCTTACATTTCATTAATCCTCTTGTCTTTCCATTTAGCCTTTAGATGCACCTATCTTCCCGTTCACTAATCTCTTCAGTGTTCATTATACTGTTAACCCCCATCTACTCTCTTATTAATTTTGATTATTGTCCTTTTCATGCTAGAACTTACGTTTGACTTTTTTAATATAGATTTTGGTTGTGGGTGAAATTCTCCATTCACAGGTTTTCTTAAGCATATTAATTAAAGTTAAGAAATTTGAGGGGTGCACAGCTAGTTCAGTCAAATTCCTGACCCATGCACTCCAAAAAAAAAAAAATCAACTAATGGTGGTGTGATAGTGGGATTTGGGGATATTTACATGGAAAAAGAATGAAGAACAACCCCTATCACATAGCATACAAAAAAATTGTTTATTAAAGCATAGCTGTGCTGGTTTGAAAGGATGTATGGACCCTAGAAAAACGATGTTTTAATCAAAATCCCATTTTGTAAAGGCAGAATAATCCCTATTCAATAGTGTATGTTTGAAACTGTAATCAGATCATCTCCCTGGAAATGTGATTTGGTCAAGAGTGGTTGTTAAGCTGGATTAGGTGATGACATATCTCCACCATTGGGGTGGGTCTTGATAAGTTTCTGGAGTCCTATAAAAGTCCTATAAAACATTTTGGAGAATAGGAGATTCGGAGAGAGCAGAGAATGCTGCAGTACCACAAAGCAGAGTCCGCAAGCCAGCGACCTTCGGAGATAAAGAAGAAAAATGCCTCCTGGGGAGCTTCATGAAATAGGAAGCCAGGAGAGAAAGCTAGCAGATGATGCCATGTTCGCCATGTGCCCTTCCAGCTGAGAGAGAAACTGTGACTGTGTTTGCCATGTGCCTTCTCACTTGAGAGAGAACCCCTTAACTTCATCGGCCTTCTTGAACCAAGGTATCTTTCCCTGGATGGATGGCTTTGATTGGACATTTCTATGGACTTGTTTTAATTGGGACATTTTCTCAGCCTTAGAACTGTAAACTAGCAACTTATTAAGTTCCCCCTTTTAAAACCATTCCATTTCTGGTATAGTGCATTACGGCAGCTAGCAAACTAGAACAATAGCATACGCGCATTCAAGAAAGTGTACATCTTGATGAATTTGCACAACCTGAACATATCCGTGCATCCAGAACCCAGATATATGAATAGAACATGCCCAGCTCCCAAGAAGCTCTACTCATCCTTCCTTCCCTAACTCCCTGTTAGGGTAATGTCTACCCTGACTTCTAATACTATCTATTCATTTTGCCTGCTTTAATATTTTACAGAAGTGAAATAATATGGCATATAAGCTGTCTATTTCTGTACCACAAATTAAACCAAGACTATAAATAAGTAAACTAACATTTATTCTCAGTTTCTGTTCATCAAGTATCCATGCATGGCTTAAATAGGTGCCTCTGGCTCAAAGTTTCCCATGCACTTGCAGTCGCGCTGTGAGCTAGGACTGCAGTGTCATTTCAAGACTCAGTTGATGGCGGCTCTCCATCCATTTGGCAGGTGGCTGGCAGGATGTAGATCCTCCCACGCTGCTGGACTAAGGCCTCTCTCAGTCCCTTGCCACAGGGACCTCTCCACTAGGCAGCTCACTATATGGCAACCAGCTTCCTTCAGAGTGAGCAAATGAGTGTGAGAGAGCACTCAAGGTGGAAACCAGAGTCTTTTTGTCACTCCATCTCAGAATTAACAATCCACTATTTTTGTCATATTGATACACTGAAAAATGAGTCACCTAGGTTTAGCACATACTCAAAGGGAGCGCATGACTAACCAAAGGCAGGGATAATCGAGGGGCATTTTAGACTCTATCTACCACATATTGCTTGTCCTCTTTCATGTTTGGTTTCTTTGGTACAATCTTATTTTTGTGAAATTCACCAATACATTTTGTCTGGTTATAGATCATTCATTCTTATTGCTATGTAGTATTTCATTGTGTGAAATTTACTGCAATTTATTTATCCATTCCACTTGTTGACTGACATTGGGTAGTATCCAGCTTGTGGCTATTACAAGTAGGGCTGTGTGATAGTTTGGAGCTTTTATGTACCCCAGAAAAGGCTGTGTTCTTTTAATCTATTCCTGTGGATGCAGACCTACAGGTCAGACCTTTTGGTGAGGTTATTTCAGTTGAGAACTGCCCCAGGGTGGGTCTTAATCCTTTTGCTGGAGTCCTTTTGAAAGGAGAGGAGACAAGAAAAGCCAAGAGATGAAATTAAGAGAAGATAATAGAGAAGAAAAGCTGTGGAGATGCTAAGAGAGAACCCAAAGATGCTCAGAAAAGAGGCTTCTGGAACCAGAAGCTGAAAGGAATGACTCAGGAGCAAAGGACCAACAAACACTGGCCATGTGCTTTCCCATGTGACAGAGGTGTCTAGATATCAGCAGTTGTCTTTAGAGTCCAGGTATTGTCCTGTTGATGCTGTGATTTGGGCATTTTCATGGCCTATGAACTGTAAATTATAAGTTACTAAATCCCTATTCTAAAAGCAAATCCATTTCTGGTATGTTGCATTCCAGCAGCTTTAGCAAACTGAAACAATGGGTTACAGCCTAAGAATAACAGTGAGCTGGAGTGCCTCCCTCCCACCCCTCGCCCAGTTTAGGGCACTGTGAGGGGAAATGCCTAACATTGACCTCGGTCAGTACTGAGAGGAGAGGAAGAATATCTCTCCTAAGAATTCATAACCACAGGCCACCCCTCAAGTGAATGTGCAGCCATAGTAGATGTGCTGTACCTGGGTAATTGGAAAACCTCAACTGAGAACTTAGTTTAAGGTGAGCTGTGGAACACTGCTCACAGATATCTGACAAAAGCAAATATTATCTCTCTTCTGGAGAAATCAACTACCAACTAGATGTTAAAGAATTTTCATATTTAAGGTTTCTGAAAATATGAACTTACAGTAAAAGAAAATCACAGAACACATAAAGAAATAAAGACCAGTGAAAATAGCAGCCAGCAAAATGAGGTATTGCAGTTATCAAACAGAGAATATAAAATAAGTGTTTAATATGTGTGGTAGTTAGAGTCAGTTGTCAACTTGGCCAGGTGAAGGCATCTAGTTCTGTTGCTGCAGACATGAGCCAATGGTACGTGAGCCTCATCTGTTGCTCATTACATCTGCAGTCAGCTAAGAGGCGTGCCTGCTGCAATGAATGATGCTTGATTTAATTGGCTGGAAGCTTAAATGAGAGAGCTCAATGTAGCACAGCCCAAGCAGCTCAGCATACCTCATCTCAGCACTTGCAGCTCAGCCCAGGCCTTTGGAGGTGCAGAAAGGAATCACCCTGGGGAAAACTGTTGGAACCCAGAGGCCTGGAGAGAAGGCCAGCAGAGATCGGCCTGTGCCTTCCACGTAAGAAAGAACCTCAGATGAAAGTTAGCTGCCTTTCCTCTGAAGAACTAATGATATAAATCCCCTTTTATTAAAAGCCAATCTGTCTCTGGTGTGTTGCATTCCCGCAGCTAGCAAACTAGAAAAATATACTCAATGAGCTAAAAGACAGAATTGATAAATATAAGCGAGGAGCAAAAGATTGTAAGAAAATGATTAAGCACATTTGAAAAAGGCTAAACAGAACTTCTAGAAATGAAAAATAATGCAATCGAAATTTAAAGATATGTGGAAGATGGGTTTACCAGTAGTTCAGACAAAGGGTTTACCAGTAGTTCAGGAAAAGCTAATGGGAGATAGTGAACTAGAATATAGAGATCTGAAGATATTATCCAGAATACATCATATACAAAGAGATGGATAATAGGAAAAAGAGGAAAAGAAACATGGAGGATAAAATAAGAATGTCTAGGGCGGGCCACGGTGGCTCAGCAGGTAAGAATGCTTGCCTGCCATGCCCGAGGACCCGGGTTCGATTCCCGGTGCCTGCCCATGTTACAAACAAACAAACAAAAAAAAGTCTAATGCACATCTAATTTGAATTCTTCAAGAAGAGGCAAGTATCAGTCAAATGGAATAGTGGAGAAAACCACGGCTTTAGTTTTATTAGAACTGATCAAAATTGATGGATCAGAAACTGTAGATTCAGGAAGCCCAATAATCCCGAGCAACTCAAAGAAAAAGAAAAAGTCATAAATTCATTGTAATGCAACTTCAAAATACCAAAGATAAAAACAGTTATTTTAAGCAATCAGAGAAAAGACAGATTCCCTTCACAGCAAGGCCTGAGAGACGTCTGACTTCTTAACAACAGTGGATGCAACCAAAAGAGAGTAGGATGAGGGAAAATCAACGCTTTAGTAAACTGAAACAGGCTGTTGTGGGATATTCTAGTACCTCACCTTAAGTGAATACTCACCTGTATTTCTGATGGGTATATACCTAGGAATGGAATTTCTGGTGATAAGCATGCATATGTGCAGCCTTAGTAGATATTGCCAAACTATTTTCCCAAAGTAGTTCTCTTAATTTATACTTTTACCAGCACTAAATGAAAGCTCTGATTGCTCCCATCTTCACTAACACTTGGTTTTCTCCATCTTTTTCATTTTAGTCATTCTGTGTGTGTGTAGTAAATCTCATGGTTTTAATTTACATTTCTATTATGTTAATGAAGTTGGACAGCTTCTCGTATGTTTATTGGCCATCTGGTTATCCTCTTTAGAAAATGTCTTTTCAAGTATTTTGCCCATTTTTCTAGTGGGTTGTCTGTTCTTTTCTTATTGATTTCTAGGAGACCTTTATGTGTTCTGTATTTGAGTCCTTTATAAGCCTTATGTATCACACATATCTCTTTCCACTTTTGTTTGTCACCTTGATGAGCAGAAGTTTTA
Source organism: Myrmecophaga tridactyla (assembly GCA_004026745.1). Lineage (NCBI taxonomy): Eukaryota > Metazoa > Chordata > Mammalia > Pilosa > Myrmecophagidae > Myrmecophaga > Myrmecophaga tridactyla. Next base: position 15,196 of record PVIY010041018.1, on the reverse strand, counting down.
AATTTTAATATAATCTGCTTTCTCAACTATTTTCCTTTATGGCTACTGCTTTTAATGTCTGAGCCTACTTCAAGATCAGAAAGATATTCTAGATTCTCCTGTAAAAGCTCTGTTGTTTTACATTTAGATATCTAATCCATCTGAACTTGATTTTTGTGCTGGTAGAAGTAAAGACATATAGTTTTTCCATATGGTTATGCAACTGGCCCAGCATCTTTTACTAGAAAGATCATCCTTTCTCTCCTCCCTGTAACGCAGTATGGCCTTCGTCGTAAATCAGTCAATGTCTGTGTGCTTCTATATATTCTATATCCTGTCCCATTGGTCAGTTTATCCTGAGCCAATGTCAACACTGTTTTAATTACCATGCCTTCATAATAGGTCTTGACATCTAATAATGTAAATCCTCAACTTTGTTTTTCCTCAAGATTACCCTGACTGGGTTGGGAGCTGTCAGGTGGCAAAACAAAAGACGTCCAGCAATTAATCAAAAATAGAAAAAGAAGGGGAGCCAGTTTCTGGAAAAGAAAATAAATTCAGTTTTCATCTTGTTAAGTTTGAGAGGTCCGTGGTCCTCAAGTTTGAAGAGGCTGGTAGGAAGTTAGAGAGATAAGAAATTAGTTGGATGTGTATTCTTTTTATTTTGCTGGTTAAATCACATAACATAAAATTTACCACTTTAACTTTTTTTCTAATGTTTTTATTGTAAAATGTAACATATATACAAAAAAGCAATAAATTTCCAAGTACATTTTAACAAGTGGTTATAGAACAGATTTCGAAGTTCGGTGTGGGTTACAGGTCCACAATTTTAGGTTTTTTCTTCTAGCTGCTCCAAGATACTGGACACGAAAAGAAATGTCAATATAATGATTCAGCAGTCATACTCATTTGTTAAATCCTATCTTCTCTGTTATAACTCCTCTTAATCCTTTGATCTTTCTCCCAATCTTTAGGGATGTTTGGGTTGTGCCCATTCTAACTTTTTTCATGTTAAAAAGGGTTGTTGACGATATAGGATAAGAGGATGGAACTAGTTGATGTTCTGGAGAGGGTGGTCCCTCTGGGTTTCAGGTCTTATCTGGCTAGGAACCATCTGGATGTTGTAGGTTTCTGGAAAATAATCTTAGCGAGTGAAATTTTCGTAGAATCACAGATAAAGCCTTAGGTGATCTTTAGGATTAACAGGAATGATGTTGGTTGGAGTTCGGCAAACCGTAGCAGTCAACAATGTCTAGCTGAAGCTTGTGTAAGAGTAGCCTCCAGAATAGCTTCTTGACTCTACTTGAACTCTCTTAGTCACGGATACCTTATTTTGTTACATTTTTTCCCCTCTTTCATCAGGAAGGCATTGATCCCACGATCCCAGGGCCAGGTTCACCCCTGGGAGTCATGTCCAATGCTGCTACGGAGACATTTATCCCTGACTTAAACCATTTTAAAGTGTGCAACTCAGTGGCATTTAGTATATTCACAATGTTGTACAAAAATCACCACTCTCTAGTTCCAGAAAATCTTCATCACTCCACGAGGAAACCTCTTACCCATCAAGTAGTCACCTCTCATTCCCCTCCCAGCTCCTGGCAACCACTAATTCACTTTCTGACTATCTGGATTTGTCTACTCTATATAGCGCATATAAATGGAATAATACAATATGTGGCCTTCTGTGTCTGGCTTCTCTCACTTACCAGCATATTGTCTATGTTTACCCATGTTATAGCATGTATCAGCACTTCATTCCTTTTTATGGCTGAATAATATTTAACTATGTTTTTATCCATTCTTCAGTGTTAGAATCAAGTTCCGTCTTAGTTTGCCAAAGTTTCTTTGACAAATACGACACACTGATTGACTTAATAAAAGGAATCTATGGGCTCACCGTACGGGACACTAAAGTCCAAAATCAAGGTGTTGGCAAGGCCATGCTTTCTACCCAAAGTCTGCAGCATTCTGGTGCTGACATGCCGCAACCCTAGGGGTACCTAGGTTTGCATCTCTACCTCCATCGCTGATGATCTCTGTCTACTCTTCTGGTTTCTCCTGACTCCTCGCTTCTTCCTGTGGCTTTCTCTGGTTTCTGGTTTCCCTCTATATGGCCTCCAGTGATACAGATGAATGCCACCCTGATTCAGTTGGGCCATACCTCAATAGGATCTTGGATGATCCACACCCCCTTAATGGATAATACATCTTCAAAGGGTCCTATTAACAAATGGTTTCACACCCACAGGAATGCAGATTAAGATTAAGAACGTGTTTTCTGTTGGAGTGCTTGAGTCAAGCTTGGCCATCGTGAACAGTGCTGCCATGAACATTCCCGTACAAGTTTTTTGTTTGAACACCTGTTTTCATTTCTTTTGGGCATACACCCAGGGGCGGAATTGCTGGGTCCAGTGGTAATTCTACATTTAATTTATTAGGGAAGCATGAAACTGTTTTCCACGGCGGCCATACCACTTTACATTCCCACCAGCCATGTATGAGGGTTCCAATTTCTCCACATTCTCAACAATGCTTGTTATTTTCCTTTATTTTTTTTAATTACAGCTATCCTAGTGGGTGAGCATAGATGGTTTCATGCTCAAATTTGACTTGGAAAATGTAAATCTGTAGTTGTGGCAGGTGGTCCTGAAGGTGGCTGAAGTTGTGGTAGCACAGCCACAGAGCCAAGTGGACAGATCCCTGGACAAGACCCCCATAGACCCGCTCCCCAGAGGACCCAAAAGAGCCAGTGAGAGCCATGGTCGCCCAGATGAGGGAAGTACAGTGGAGCCACACCCAGAGAACTGTGCTTGGCTAGGGGCTGCTTTCTACCACAACCGTGTAGAGAAAAGGCTGGCAGAGTACAAAGAGGAAATGAAGCTATTAAAAGAATGGAGGAATTGATCCATAGCAAAAGGCTAAAGCTCCGAAGAGTGGTCTGGGTCATTGAAAACTTGAAGTGTTGATGTATCAGCTGTTTACAGATATATTGTGGGGAAAACCAAGAAGTAAATTCTATTTTTTAAAGAAAAGGGATGTTTTCAAGCAGGTAAAATAGACTAGATAAATATTGCAAAGATTTTTTTTTTTAAAGAGAGAATCTAGATTCATTAGAAAAAAAAATTAATATAAAGCCAAACAAAATGAGGAATAATTTCACCAGAAAGTGAGGAAGTATTATTTTTGGAAATCTCTTTATTGAAAGTAGTTAATGTTATTGGAGGGAAAGATCACTCTTTTTACAGATCAATCAAATAAGGGAAGAATGTTCAGTTTTGGAGTTCTTGATTTTTATTTAATTTTTTACTTTGTCATTCAAAGTGAACATTTCCCCATTCCCAATTGTTTTCAGAAAACTCTCAAACTCAAATTCAGCCTGTCTGAAAATAACCACATGCTCTTCCTTTTCTCTCCACCTTAAAAAAAATTTTTTTTCTCCTTATCCCCTTGGCTTCTCCCATCCTGGTAAGTGGCATTGCCACACCTCTCCCCTGCCCTTTGGAATCAACTCCATTTCCTCCTCCTGTTCCCTTACCCAGTCGGGTGCTTTCTTATGAAATGCTTCCTGAATCTGCCTCCTCCCTTCATTCTCGGTCTCTTCTGATCTGATTCACATTCCAGCCTTTCTATGGAGTGTGCCAGTAACTTCCTCACTCTTGGGGACTCACCTCTAGTCTCCATCTCAGCGACTCCACACTCCTACCCCACCCAAACCCCCGCACTGCTGATCGCACCCCAAACCTGTTCACCACCAGCTTTCCCACAGAGTTGTCCTACAACTTTAAACTGGCCTTCAAGGCAAATCAACTTCCAACCCATAAACAATCACTGTTTCCATAACTCATCATATATCTTAGTTACCCAGCTGCTAAAACAAATAGCGTACAATGGATTGGCTTAAACAACAGGAATTTATTGGCTTTTTTTTTTTCTCTTTTCCACCTGGGCAAGCACTGGGAATTGAACCCAGGTCTCCGGCATGGCAGGCAAGAACCTGGCACTGAGGCCAGAGGTTCAAAATCGAGGCATTAGCAAGACAATGCTTTCTCCCCAAAGACTGTGGTGTTCTGGGGGTGAATACGGAGATCCTTGGTCCTTGGTTTTCCTGTCACATGGCAATGCACATAACAGCGGCATCTCCTTTTTCCTTCTGGGTTCTATGGACTTCCAGCTTCTGGCTGCTCCCTGTGGCTTCTCCTTTTTGTGTCTCATTTCCTATGCTTCTATGGGCTTAAACCATATTGGATTAAAGTCCCACCCCCACCCATTCAGTTTGGGCACCCCTTAAGTATTAGCATCTTCAAAGGTCCACATATGAATGGATTCATATTCACTGGACCAGGGGACAGGACATGAGTCAACCCATAAAATCATGTGTGTTTTTTAGAAGTTACGTTATTGACAAAACAATACTAAAATAGCAACAGAAATTCAAGGCAAAAATTCCCCAGGAACCCATGAGCTATTTATATCAATATTTCTATACAACTCCGGTACCCCTCAGTCCTTGTCTATGTGGGTGGTCAATGTTTGCAGACTTGGGTAGAATTTTGTATTTCCCTATATTTCTTAACATGATCTCATGAATAATTTTCCATTTTTTAACGCTCTTTCACTAATTTTCCCTTGACTTTTGCCATTGTGAACAGTGTTAAATGCCATCTTGGTGTAAATATACTTAAGACTGGTAATTTTACTTCTATGAGATAGACTCCTAACAGTGTCATTTCTGGATCAAAGGATACATATTTTTTAGATCAAGGGGAAGATACATTTTTGATGTTAATAGGCATTGCCAGAATATTTCCCCAAAGCATTGGTGCAATGCATGCTTCTATCAGCAATGTAAGACAGTGTCTGATTTAACACATCTTTGCCAGCCATTATTTAATATTGGCCAATCTGATTAGCTTTTAAAATAGTACCTCAGTTTCTTAAGTTTACATTTCCCTGATTACTAAAGAAGCTGATCTTTTCTCATGTTTATTGGCTATTTGAATTTCTCTTTCTGTAAAATGCCTATCTATACATTTTTCCTAATTTTCTATTGGATTGTTTGTGTAGCGAGGATATCAAACACTTCACCTGCAGTGTGCAAGCAATTTTCCCAGTCTTGGGTCTGTCCCAATATCATTGGACATGTCCAAGGAGAATACATCCAACTTGCTGCTTCCATGGGGGCCTTGACCCATCAGTCATCTCTTCCTCAACTGGCTAATTCCCTTCAAAATGGAGTGATGCTGAAACCTCTTTGCTCATCTGAAAGGCTGGAGGTGAAAGGCCAGAGTCCCTGAATGAGTGAAGGGGATATGGATGGAGAATGGCATAAGACATTAGCTCCTGTGTGAGATGCAGGCAGTGGATCATGAAGGGGGTTGTAGGATTAATTATCAGTGCAAAGGGAGAGCTAGGATCAGGATTGTGTTTTGGAGAAGATACCTTCAGCTACTGAACAGAAAATGCCTTGTAATGGAGCAAGAGTATAAGTTAGGGCCCCGTTAAAGGGATATTGTTGAGGTCCTCTTGAGTGAGACCCAGTGGGAGATTGGATTCCAGCATTCACAGTGAGTATAGGGAGAGGCTGATAGGCATGTTCTGAGTCATAATGAAGGGTTGATACAGGCAGTAGTTTATGCTTAGATGTTAGATATGGAGGAGTGGGATGTCGAGATTCACGCCTATAGGATTCTGGCTCGAGGAACTGGATAGGAAGAACAGGTTGGGAGGGAGTTTGGGGTCGGGGAGGGGCAATGAGATTCAGTCTTAGACTTGTCAACACTGAGACATTTTGAAACAGCCAAGTGGAAAGAGGTCAGATGGCTCAGGCCCAGTATCTGGGCTGGATTTTGGAATGTGGGAATAAGCCAGAAGAGAGGACAAGCTCCCCAAAGAAAAGAGGATAGATAGATAGAGAGATAGAAAGGTAGGTAGATAGATAGATAGGTATAGAAAGAAAGAAAGAAATATTTACCAGAATAAAGAAAAGAAAATAGTCCCCAGTTTGAAAGTCCACTAATTGCTTGGAAGAGAGAAGGAAAAGCCCACCTCATGAAACTTCTGGATCACAAAGACAGAGGAAAACCCAAAGACTCTCAGAGGGAGAAAGATAATAACCAAATTTGCCACAAAGGAATGAGAGTCGTATCAACAGCCTATCTCTCCACTGACAACACTGGATGCTATAAGACAACGGAACATCATACAGACAGTTCTGAAAGAGACTGAATTTTTGAACCCAGGAGTCTATCCCAAGTGGAACTAGCATTCAAATGGAAAGCACAAAATAAAGATATTCTCAGATACTCAAGGACATATAAAGCTTACACTCACAGAGTTACCTGAAAATGTACTAGAAGCTGAAATCCAGTAAGTCGGAAAATGACTCCAGGAGAAAAACATGTGATACCAAAAATAATGACAAGCAAAGAAACTACAAAGGGGGTTGTAATTAAGACTAAGTAATTTCTGACAGTTAAAAACAAAAGACAGGGGGTGCGAGGGTAGTTCAGTGGTAGAATTCTTGCCTGCCATGTGGGAGACCTGGGTTCGATTCCCAGCCCAGGCACTTGGCAAAAGAAACAGAAAACCAAATAAACAAAAATTCAGCAAATGGTACTGCAATAAGGGGATACTCACACGGAAAAAGAATGAAATGTGACCCTCAGCATACAAAAAAAAAAAAAAAGAAAGAAAGAAAGAAAGAAAGAAAAAGCAGTCTGAAACTAAGTAAGAGATGGCAGAGAAGACAAAGAGGAGAGAAATGGAAGCCCACTAAATTCTTTTTCCTGTTTAGGGGAGGGAATAGATGCCAATTACCTCTAGATGTTAATAGAAAAAAAATGTGTGTTCAAAACGTAACCATAATGCTAGAAAAATCGAAGATGTATAAATTCTCTACATTAATACCTGAGGGGAAAGAATGGAGCAATGAAAACCCTGTAAACTCAAAGAAAACAAAAGGTTAACAAAATGAAAAAATTTAAAAAGGGAAGACACACAAAAAAGAAATATTTCTATTTAGAAATAGAAAACCTAAAATAATTAAATGGCATAAACAGTTCCAAGCATATCCTAGTGAGGGGAGTGAATGAGTGAGTTACAAGAAAAATGTAATAAAATATCTGGGCAAAATTGGCTTTTCTTCATCTTAAGTTATTCCTTAATGTCCCTACACTCTTCATTAACAAATGCACCAGTCACTGTGCCTGCGTAACAAATTACTCCAGTACACAATAGCATAAAACCACTGCTTGTGGGGTCCATGGATTTTGTGGATTGAGAATTCAGACAGGGCAAGTGGAGATGTCTTGTCTTTGTTTCACAAAGGCTGAGGCCCCAGTTGGGAGCTGCAAAGCCACACAGTGTTGCTTTGCATTCTACCTGTAGGAAGTGAGTCACTAAGCACAGCTCATATTCAAGGGGAGGGAAATTAGACTCCACCTTTTCTAGGAGATGTGAGAAAGGATTATATTAAGCCATTATAATAACCAAGTGGGTTTTTAAAATATAAAACTGAAAACATACTATGGAGACAAACGTTAAAATTTTAATTCTACTGCAAACCATAATAATATAATTAAACAAAGATATCCACTTATAGAGATCGACTGTAAAACAATACGATTATCAGTCATTAACAAGATCTTCATTGCACTTTGCAAACCCTTTTTTTTCCTGCTCTCAGATCAGGTAAATCTGCAGGAGCTGTAATCAAGAAAATCTAGCCATTTACAAGAGATACGGGCAAAGCAAAAATAAAAATAAAACCCTTGAAAACAAAGGGATATAAAATATATACCACATATCCTAGGAAATAATTCAGGATGAAAAACATTAGAGAAGTATATGATTATACCTGAACCATTGATTTTTTACTTAGGTTGGATTGTGTGATGTGAGAATAAAACTGTTTAAAGATGAACAGAGAAAACGGTTTTAAAAAAAAGTGAACAGAGAGACACAGTGTTGGAGAAAATGTGGCGAAAGAGATGCTCCTATTCACTGCTGGTGGTGAAGCAGTGGTCGGCCCGTCTGGAGGGCAATGTGATGGTTCCACAAGAGGCTAGGGGTGAAGTTGTCGTATGATCCCCCGACCCCATTGCTAGGTGTGTATTTCAAGGAACTGAGAGTGGGGACACAAATGGACACAAATGTCCATAAACACTGGAGTTTATGGCGGCAGTTTTCATGCTTTGCAATGAATGGAGGTGGCCTAAGGGTGCATTGACTGAGGACTGGGAGGGGAACTGTGGTGCTTACACACAGCAGACTACCGAGCAGCTGCAAGAAGGAATGAAGTTGTGAGGCATGCAACTAGGTGAATGAAACTTAAGGACGGTCTGTTGAATGAAATGTCAGAAACAGAAAGCCAAATATCATCAGACCTCACTCATATGGACTAACTAAAATATACAAACTCGGAGATTTGAAATCAAAAGCATAAGTTATCAGGTTGGGGTCTATTGTAAAGGGTCCTAGATTGTAAGCTCTTACAGCAGTCACATCTATTCCTGAGTTGTAACTGTTATTTCTAAATTCTGAGAGGCTGAGCTGTTTGTGTACAACCTGGTTGTGCCCTGGAACTTCGGATATTTGTGTGATATCTGAGACTCATTAGGGCTCTGAAGCTATGAAAGTCAGCAGTACCCCATAGAGCAACTGTTTAAAAGGTTGAAAAAGTGGTCAGACTTCAACTAGAGATATGAAAGTAGATATGGATAGAACTAAAGTAAATCAGAATACAGGGTAAAGGATGATATGACCTATACTTTTAAATTTCACCTTCTGTGTGAAACCAAAGGAAGAGGTGTTTATTTGGTGCAAAGTTTATATTTTTGGTAGCACAATGTCCAATTTAACTTGCATGGTCAGTTTATTCAAACACTATAACTTCATGGAATCTTGAATAGGGAGTGACATCTTGTTGGTTTGTACTTATCAATGTGATGTCTTGATACATCCCAGAGTAGTTTGGGCAGAGAATAAAAAAGTGTTTGTAAAACCCCCTGTAGGGACTGGGGAGAAAGGAAGAAATATTAAACTTCCCCACCTGGGGAATTCCTGATATTCTTGCAACATGGGGACAATCAATTTTATAGACTGAGCCCTCAATCCTGGGGCTCACCCTTATGAAACTTATTCCTGCAAAGGAGAAGCTAAACCTACTTATAATTATGTCTAAGACTCACGCTCATAGAACCTCTTTCGTTGCTCAGATGTGGCCCCTCTCTCGAAGCCAAATCAGCAGGTGAGCTCATTGCCCTCCCCCCCCTACATGGGACATGACTTTCAGAGATCTAAATCTCCCTGACAATGTGGGACATACTTCTGGGGATGAGCTGGGACCTGGCATCATAGGATTGAGAAAACCTCTTGACCGAAAGAGGGAATAGAGAAATGAGACAAAATAAAGTTTCAGTGGCTAAGAGATTTCAGAGTCAAGAGGTTATATGGGAGGTTATTCTTAAGCATTATATAGATATCCATTTTTAGTTTGTGGTGTGTTGGAGTGGCTAGAGGGAAGTACCTGTTGAACTGTATTCTAGTAGCCTTGATACTTGAAGATGATTGTATAACGATATAGCTTTTATCTTGTTTCCACAATTCCATGCGATTGTGGAAACTTTATGGCTGATGCTTCCTTTATGCAGGCTATGGACAGATGAGTGAAAAAAATAAGGACAAAAAAATAAATAAATAATGAGGGGAAGGGGTTAAAAAAATGGGTAGTTTGCAGTACTAATGGTCAATGAGAGGGAGGGGTATGGTATATGGGATATATGGGTTTTTATCTTTTTACTCTATTCCTTTTTCTGGAGTGATACAAATGTTCTAAAACTGATCATGATGATGAATACACAACTATGTGATGATATTGTGAGCCATTGATTGTATACTTTGGGTGGACAGTACGGTGCGTGGAGATATCTTATTAAAGATATTTTTAAAAAATATTAGGAAATTTCATATTAACTAATCTTCTAGGTTGTTGGGAATATTGAAGTTAAAAAACAGCGAGAGAGCAAAGAGCAATTTTAAATTGTTCATAATGGCCATTGTTTTGCACGTGTGTAAAGAGGGGATATCTGTTTTCACTATTGATGGGTGTGTGAAAATATACAGTCTTTTTGGAGGGTAATTTGCAGTTGCTGTTCAATTTTAAACCCTATGCCCTTTGATCCAACAATTCCACTACTAGTAGCAAATGCTATGAAGTATTTTCAAAGAAGAAGGATGAGCTACATGGAATGATATGGAAGAAATTCTAGAACACAATGTTTAGTGAGAAAAGCAAGCAGTGGAAAAAGACATACAGCATGGTCTCTTTTTTTTTTTTAACTGCAGAACTAAACTATGTATCTATATCTTTGTTTATGTTCATACATATGCAAATTCAAGGAAAAATGAGAAGAAAGTTACCCTAAACTGATACAGTGGCTTCCTCTCAGGCTGTAGTAGGATCAGAAGCTGGTGATTAAGGGTAATTTAAGCTTTTTCCTCTATATCTTGCTATATTTTGAATGTCTGAAAAAGAAAACATACATGCATAAGCTGTATAATATTAAAAATAAACCAAGCTTTTTTTCTTGTTTTGTAACTTCTTTTTTTGAGAGGGTTGGTGGGTAACTGCTTTATTGAAATACAATTCTCAAGCCATATAATTCACCCATTTAAAGTATGCAATTCAACGACTTTTAACTATATTCCCAGAGTTGTGCAACCATTGTCACATTCAATTTTGGAACATTTTCTTCACTACCAGAAGAAATCCTAAACTCTTTAACTATCACCCCCCAATTTTCCTGTCGCCCTGCTTCTTGAAAACTACCAACCTATTTTCTTGTCCCTATAGATTTGCCCACTTTCATAAAAATGGAATCATATAATGTGTGATCTTTGTGATGGGCTTTGATTTAGCTTTTTTTTTTTTTTTTTTTTTTTTGCATGGAGAGGCACCAGGAATCGAACCTGGGTCTCCAGCATGGCAGGCAAGAACTCTGCCTGTTGAGCCACCATGGCCCACTCTGATTTAGCATGTTTTTAAAATCCATCCACGTTGTAGCATGTCTCAGTACTTCATTCCTTTTATGGCTAAATAACAATCCATTGTATGGATATATCACATTTTGTTTATTCATTCATTCAGTAATGGACATTTGGGCTATTTCCATCTTTCATCTATTGAGAAGACAGCTGCCATGAACATAGGTGTACATGTATTTGAGTGACTGCTTTCAATTCTTTGGAGTACATACCCAAGAGTGGAATTGAAAGGTCATATGGTAATTCTGCTTAACTTTTTGAGGAACTGCAAAATTGCTTTCCAAAGCTGCTGCACCATTTTACATTCCCACTAATAGTATAGGAGGGTTCCAATTTCTCCACCTCTTCATCAACACCTGTTAATATCTTTTTATTATAGTCATCCTATTGTATGTGAAGTGGCATCTCATTATGGTTTTGATTTGCATTTCCCTGATGACTAATGATGTGAAGCATCTTTTCAGGTACTTATTGGGCATTTATGTATCTTCTTTGGAGAAACATCTATTCAGATATTCAGAAACTTTGCCCATTTTTAATTGGGTTATGCCTTTTTATTCTTGATTGTATTCTTGATTGATATATTCTTGATCCAAATCCTTTATCAGATATATGACTTGCAAATATTTTACCCTTCTGTGAGTTGTATTTTTATTTTATTGATAGCTGTTATTTGAAGCACAAGTTTTTTTCAATTTGATAAAGTTCAATTATCTATCTTTTATTCTGCTGCTTCTGCTTTTAATGTCATATCTAAGAAACCCTTGTCAAAAATCAATTGAGACATTATCTGTGTTTTAGAACGTCACCTATTCTATGAGACCAAAGGAAGAGAGGTTTATTTTGTCCAGAACCTAAATTTTCTGTAACACATAATCTAACTCAACCTGTCTGGATGGATCATTTGCAGAATCCGAATACAGGGAGCCCAGAATGGGAATGAAAGTTTGTGATTCTGTATGGCTTAATGTAATGCCAAGATACATCCCAGATCACACAGAGCAGATCCTTTGAAAATATTGGCAAAAAAAAAATTGGAAGCAGGCCACATGTCCATCAACAGATGAATGGATAAACAAAGTTTGGTACAACCGCAGGAATACTATGTTCAGCTGTGAAAAGGAATGAGGTTCTGATACATGCGACAACATAGATGGGCCTTGAAGACATCATGTTGAGTGAAATATCTAAAGGACAGATATTATATGATCCCACTTACACAAAATAGCTAGAATATACAAATTCAGAAACAGAAGGAAAATTACGGTTGTGGGGCGTGGGGAATTAACGCAGAATGAGTATAGGGTTTCATTTAGTAATGGGTGGTGGAAATGGTAGCACAATATTGTGGATGTGATTAATCTCGATGAATTGCATGGGCAGTGGTGGTTGGGAGTAGTTGAGATGGGAAATTTTGTGTTGTGTATATGGTTCCACAATTAAAAAAATAATAATAAAGAGATAATGACAATTAACGCAATACATGATTCTGGACTGAATCTAAAAATGGCAGAAAATATGTCCAAAGGGACATTAATGGAGCATATTGCATTATACCCCGTAAAGTTTATATCAGTGTTAAAATTTCTTGAACCTGACAGCTTTACGTAAGGTGGTTGCAGAAGTGAATATCCTTGTTCTTAGGAAATATCTGTGGAAGTATCAAATGTTCCAGGAACATGATATATAAAGTCTCTCAAATATTTAGAAAATAGAATGATATGACAAATGTGGGAAATGTTAAAAGGTGGTGGATCTGGTTATCTGAATGGGGGTATTATGCAGTTCTGGGTTTTGTATTGATTTTGCAACTTCTTATAAGGTGGAAAGTATTTAAAAATAAAATGTTAAAAAAAAAAGTATTGGCAAAGTCTCTTGAGGAATGAGAGAAAAAATATGGAACTATTAAACTTTCCCACTGGGGAAACCCCAACATTATCTCAAACATTACGGACTCTAAAGTCAATAGGCCAAGCCCTTAATCTTGAGGCTTGCTCTGGTGAAGCTTATTTATGTAGCAGAGATGCTTAGCCTACCTATAGGTATGCTTAAGAGTTACTTCCAGAGGGCCTCTTGCATTGCTCAGATGTGGCCAAGCCCAACTCTGCAAGGAAAATCATTACCCTCTACCCTACATGAGATTGACCTCCAGGGGTGAAAGCCTCCCTGGCAAAGTACGATATGACTCCCAGGGATGAGTTTGGCCCTGGCACCATGGGATCAACAATGCCATTCTGACCAAAAGGGGGAAAAGAAGTGTAACAAATAAGATATCAGTGGCTGAAAAAGTTCAAATAGAGTTGAGAGGCTATTCTGGAAGCTACTCTTATATAAGCTTCAGCTAGATATTGCCACTTTTCATGGTTTGCCAAATTCCAACCAAAACCATTCCTGCCAACCCTAAAGAACACCTAGGGTTTTATTTGAGATTTCACAAAGGTTCCATGCACTATGATTACTTTCCAGAAACTTACAACCCCCAGATGGGTTCCTAGGCCAGATAATTCCTGAAACCCAGAGGGGCCAGCCTCTCCAGAACAACTAGTTCCATCCCCCATCCCATACTATTGAAAGCCCTTTCCAACATGAAAAAGTTGGAATAGGCATAGCCGAAATACCCCCAAAGTATTTTGAAATACCCCCAAAGATTGGGAGGAAGATCAAAGGAGAAGGCGTTATAACAGAGAAGATAGGATTTAACAATTGAATATGACTGCTGAATCATTTGATTGATATTTCTTTTCATCTCCAGTGTCTTGGAGCAGCTAGAAGGTAAAACCTAAAATTGTGGAATCGTAACCCATACCAAACTCTGAAATCTGTTCTACAACTAATTGTTGCAGTGTGCTTTGAAATTTGTTGCTTTTTGGTATATATGTTATTTTTCACAATTAAAAAAAATAGCAATTGACCTCAGTTAAATGGGTTTATTTCTTGAATATTTTATTCCATTTATCTATACGTCTCTCTTTATGCCAGTACCATGCTGTCTTGTTTACTTTCGCTTTGTAGTAAGTTTTGAAATCAGGAAGTGTGAGTTCTCCAATGGTGTTCTTCTTTTTCAAGATTATTTTGGCTTTTCTTGTTTCCCTGAGTTTCCACATGAATTTTAGGATGAACTTGTCAATTACTATAAAGAAGCCAGCTGACTATTAAAATACCCCCATCTGGGAAACCACAGGTACCTTCTCAACCACTAGGGACTCTGAAGAAGATAGGCCAAACCCTGGATTTTGAGGCTTGCCCTTATGAAATTTATTCCTGTAGGGGAGAAGCTAAGACTACCCATAACGAAGCCTAAGAGTTGCTTCCAGGAAGCCCCTTTGTTGCTCAGACGTGGGCTTTCCTTCTCTTTAAGCCCAACTCTCCAAGGACAATCACTGTCCTCTCCCCTACATGGTACAAGCCATTCAGGGGTGAAATTTTCCCTGACAATGTGGGAGTCATCTCCTAAGGATGAGTCTGTCCCTGTCACTGTGGGATTGACAACGCCTTCCTGACCAAAATGGGGAAAAGAAGTGTAATTAAATAAGACATCAGTGACCAAGAGAGATCAAATGGAGTCAAGAGGCTGTTCTGGAGGCTAATCTTATGCAGGCTTCAGTTAGATAGTGCTAATTACCATGGTTTGCTAAAACCCAATCAGCATCACTCCTGCTGACGCTTAGAAACACCTAGAGCTGGAACTGAGACTCCATAAAGGTTTCATGCACTAGGTTTGCCTTCCTGGAACATATAATCCCCAGAGGGCCCCTAGGACAGATAAATCCTGAAATCCAGAGGGATCAGATTCTCCAGGATTATCAATTAATTACATCCCCTGATTCTTCAGTGTGGACACCCCTTCTCAACATGAAAAGGTCAGAACAAGCATTCCCCAAAGATCCCTATAGACTGGGAGAAGGATTAAAGGAGAAGGAGAAGGTATAACAGAGAAAATGGGATTTGAAGAACAAGGTTGGCTGCTGAATGACTATATTGATATTTCTTCTAGGCTCCAGTGTTTTGGAGCAGCTAGAAGAAAAAAATCTGAGATGATGGAATGGTAGCCCATAATTAACTCTGGGGTCTGTTCTGTAACTACTTGTTGAAGTGTGCTTTGAAATTTTTATTTTTTTCTTTCTTTGCTTTATATATATGTTATATTATATAATTTTAAAAAGTTTTT
>PVIY010041017.1:0-21955 GCA_004026745.1 Myrmecophaga tridactyla | reverse complement strand
TCCCAGCATTCGTAGTCTCTAAGGAAAAGGTTGGCCCAAGGCAGCAAGTGCCCCACACATGCCAAAGGGGTTCTGGAGCTACAAGACTGAGCCCCTGTCTAATCAGACTGGAGTAAACAGAAGGCTTGGTGGATCAATCAGGATGCGAGGACTCATCCTTCTCCACCTCTTGGCCTCACTCGTCACGTTTTGGGATAACACAGCATCCCAGACCCTCAACCTGGCAGGGATGGGCCCTGTCGAGCCCAGCAGGTAAGCCAGCTGATACTGCCCCCCAGTGGCCAACCCAGATCCTGCGGACTAGTGCGCTGATACTGTAAAAACTTACATGTGAGTAGAAAGGTTAGGGCTACTTAGCAGATGCTACAGTGCCCCTCAACCTGCCTTAAAAATGATGTTCCAGGGCGGCTGCCGTGGCTCAGCAGGCAGAGCTCCGACCTGCCGTGCTGGAGGTCTGGAGTTCGATCCCTGGTGCCTCCTGCCCATATGCAAATTAAAAAAAAAAAAGATGTTCCAGCTTCTTGGCACAGCACCATGACCCTCATCATCTGACTCCTGCCCCTCCCCCATCGCCAGTCACCCTAGGCTTTCTCCAAACAGAACTATGAGAAATTCCCCACAAACTCACTACTTTTTACACCTTAATGCTCCTCTGTCTGAACTGTTGTGCATCTTCTTCTCTCCCTGCTAAGCCATGGCTCACCTGTTTTAGACTGAGTTCAGGTGTCCCTCCTCCAGCAAGCCTCCAAGATAAAAGCCATCCTGGGCATCCCAGGAAATTGTAATTGTTGATTTACTTCTCTGCTCCAATCTCCCCCCTCACACACATACCCATTCAGTTGAAAATTTTTTGAATGAAAGGGCTGCATTTTTCATCCCTTTGTCTCTATCCATTCTTATCTCAGCCTCCCTCCTGTGGCCTAGTAACTGTCACATAATAGATGCTCATTATATACTTGATAATTAATAACTAATAACTAATTAAATATACAAATCATTCAAACTTTGTATCTCACACTCTTGAATTGGCAAGAGACAGAGTATGATTAAGCCCAAATGGCTATAACTGGGAATTTAAGAGCATCTGTATCCTGAGGTCTCTTATTTCATGCATGACTCTTTGAAAATGTTTACAAGTATGACTTAAACCAAGACAACCTAAGAAGGGCTTAGGGGGAGGCTAGGAATATCTAGAGATAATTTGCCTCTGTGCCCATCCGCTCCCCTGGCTACACTTCTCTGGGGCAAGGGCTCCTGAGCAAGCTGAGTACATTCAGCAGCACCAAAGCCAGGCAGGGGCTGCTGGGTTCCTGCTGGTAGCACAGGTAAGACACTCCCTCTCTTCCCAGCACCAGGTAGCCAGGGCCAGGGGTATCAGAGAGCCCCTACCCCTCACTGCAGCCATCAGGGGGATGTGGGCTCTCAGATCAACTCAGATCCTAGATAGCTGAAATCAGAACTGCAAGCAGCTATGGTCCGTAGTAATCAATTTTTAAAGATATCAAAGCCACTGTGTCCTGGCTTCAGCAGCTGGTGGTCTCTGCTGCCCCCTAGACCCCTGTTTCATCCCAACAAGCCTTTTGGAACTCAAAACCAAGTGCTTGGCAAAACATTGTCTGTGTAGTAATACCCTTTTCCTATTTTGCTCTTCACAGGGTGGTTGCTAGCTGTTCTGTTTGTTTGTTTTATTTTAACAACCATGAAGAATATTTTAAACCTATTTTTAAATGACTAGGACATTCTGAAAATTGGCAAAGGGAAAGAATTATCCATTTGTCCTGCCTTTTTTTATATATATGGACTATACTTTAAAGTAATTAATAGCTGATGAGGTAATGTTTTTCTTTATAGAGGAATTGCAGCTAATAGGAGAAAGAGTAATAGAATTAGAGGAGTCACCATTTTGCAACCTTTAACAAAATAATGAATCTAGGCAACATCACCAATAGGTACTAAAACCACTAGACAAAAGGCTAATGAGGAATTTTGTAATGGGAGGATCAGCTGACAATACCCAAGCTCACTTGTCAATCCGAACATCCCTAAAAACAGGACATTATTGCCTTCTGAAATGATACCATAAGAAGTATCACACAGCACCACCTATGAAGAATTCTGTCCCTTTCCCAAAACTGAACCTAAATCTAATCAAGCCCCTAGATCTAATTGCCATTTAAAAGAAAACAAGAGGGGAAGCCGGGGTTTTCAGCTTCTGTACTATTAACACTCTGAGGCAGATAATCCTTTGTTGTAGGTGTTGTGTTATGTGTCATAGGACGTTCAGCAGCATCCCTGGCCTCTACCTACTAAATGCCAGTTACACCTCTCTAGTGGAGACCCCAAAAATGTCCAGTGTTGCCAAATGTCCCTGAGTGGCAAAATCACCCCCACTTAAGCACCGCTGGAATGAGGGATACATGTTAGATGGTACCTTGTATATACAATCAGCCAACTCCAGAATGTGGGAAATCCACACGACAAATAATCCATATTTTTCTATAAATGGCATGAAAAAAGAAGAGGACAAGGCTGTTTTATATCTAAAAGTACTTGAGAAACGTGTCAAACAAATGCAATGCATGGGCCTTCTTTGGATCCCATTTAAGCAAATTGTAAAAAGGCATTTTGGAGCCAATTGAGAAAAATGGACATAGATTGGGTATTATATGATATTCAGAAATTATTATTTAATTTTGTGGGTGTGATAAAGGTATTGTAGTTTTGTATACGTTTTTAATCCTTATCTGATAAACACTAACACTGAAGTATTTTCAGGTGAAATGAAATGAAATGTCTGCCCTTTGATTTAAAATAGTCAAGAAAAAATGAAAGGGTGAGTAGATAAAACAATAACTTGAGAAAGTTGATGATTGTTGAAGCACCAATTGTGGAATTAATTAAGAAATTCTGTCTACTAAAAACAGACCCCCAGTTCAGCTGAACCCTGAGTAAAAGCTGAGGTTGCTGGGTTTTCCCCCAGAGCAGAGGGGGCAGGGCTGACGGAAAAAGAAGGAAAAAAAAAGACAGTTTTTTTTTTTCTGGGTCAGACAGCATAAAATACTTGAAAGCGTCTTGGCCCTGAAGAAAAGGAGGGGGCACATAGGACCTGGAGATACACAGAGTAACGTAACAACTTAAGCTCTGAAAAGGATTTTTTTTCCTTTTCTTTTTTGTGGCTGTGTTTCTACAGCTTGACTGCTCTTTGGATACAACTGCAAGCCTTCTCAGGCCCCAATTGCCCCAGGCAAGGGTGGATTTAAGCCTGTCTGAGAGCTTGTTTGGAGGCTGTGCCTTCCCCAGGAGAGGGGTGGGGCCTAGCTCAGGTGGAATCCCTCCCTCAAGGAATTCAGACCCCAGGGCCTGGAAAACTGAAGATGAAAGCCAGCCTACAATCTTTCCTCTGTCTCAACATGTGAACATCAGGGAGAGTCTACTGAAGTTAAAGGCACCACATCACTTTATGCTGGTGGGACCCCCAGGCAAACAAGCGCCACATACCAGGCAGGATATAAAAAATACAGAGTACAGAGGTTTCATAGGAAAGTCTTTCAACCTTCTGGGTCGTACCCTCAGGGAAAACTGATGCAGGTGACTCTTTCCTCCTGAGAGGAGGCCAGTTTGGTCTGGGACGATCTGACTGGGGTCTATAATACCTAAGTAGACCCTCCTAAGGGGAAAAAAAAAAGGCAAGAAACAAGAACTGAAAAATTCTGATCTGTTAAACAAAACCTAAGCTACAGGAGGTCTGGAATAAGCTGAACTGAATGTCAAAGAACTGATAGATGACAAAGTCATGCAGCAAAGAAAATCCTAAGGAAAAAAAAGTGAAAACAATCTCCAGAATAAATTAATTATGGAAATTAAATGTCTAGATGCCAACAAAAATTAATGAATCATACTAGGAAAATTGAAGATATGGCCCAGTGAACAGAACAAACCAACAATTCAAATGAGATACAGGAGTTGAAACAATTAATTCAGGATGTTCGAACAGACATGGAAAACCTCATCAAAAATCTAATCAATGAATTGAGGAAGGATATAAAGAAGGCAAAGGATGAACAAAAAGAAGAAATAGAAAGTCTGAAGAAACAAACCACAGGACGTATGGGGACGAAAGCAGAGTAGAAATAAAAAAAAAATGGAAACCTACAACATTAAATTTCAAGAGGCAGAAGATAGGATTAGCAAACTGGAGGATGGGACATCTGAAATCTGACAAGTAAAAGAAAATATATGGAAAAGAAAAGAAAAATATGAGCAGGGACTCAGGGAATTGAATGACAACATGAAACACATGAATATACATGTTGTGGATGTCCCAGAAGGAGAAGAGAAGGGAAAAGGGGGAGAAAAACTAATGGGGGAAATTATCACTGAAAATTTCTCAACTCTTATGAAAGACTTACAATTACAGATCCAAGAAGTACAGTGTATCCCAAACAGAATATATCCAAATAGACATACTCCAAGACACTTACTAATCAGAATGTCAGAGATCAAAGAGAAAGAGAGAATTTTAAAAGCAGCGAGAGAAAAACAATCCATCACATACAAGGGAAACCCAATAAGACTATGCATAAATATCTCAGCAGAAACCATAGAGGTGAGAAGACAGTGGTATGATATATTTAGGATACTAAAAGAGAAAAACTGCCAACCAAGAATTCTATATCCAGCAAAATTTACCTTCAAAAATGAGGGGGAAATTAAAACATTTTCAGACAAAAAATCAGTGAGACAATTTGTGACCAAGAGGCCAGCTCTGAAAGAAATACTAAAGGGAGCACTAGAGACAGATAGGAAAAGACAGGAGAGGTGTGGAGAAGTGTGTAGAAATGAAGACTATCAGTAAAGGTAAAAAGAAAAATTAGATATGACATATAAAATCCAAAAGGCAAAATGGTAGCAGAACATACTAATAACACTAAATGTTAATGGATTAAACTCACCAATCAAAAGACATAGACTGGCAGAATGGGTTATAAAACAGGACCCATCTCTATGCTTTCTATAGGAGACACATTTTGGACCCAAGGATAAACATAGGTTGAAAGTGAAAGGTTGGGAGAAGATATTTCATGGAAACAACAATCAGAAAAGAGCAGGAGTAGTTATTCTAATATCCAACAAATCAGACTTCAAATGCAAAACAATTAAAAGAGACAAAGAAGGACACTATGTATTAATAAAAAGAAAATTAAACAAGAAGACATAACAATCATAAAAATTTATGCACTGAGCCAGAGTGCTACAAAATACATGAGGCAAATACTGAAAAGAGAAATAGACACATCTACCATAATAGTTGGAGACTTCAATTCCCCACTCTCATCAATGGACAGAACATTTAGACAGAGGATCAATAAAGAAACAGATAATTTGAATAATACAATAAATGAACTAGGCTTAACAGATGTTTATAGAACATTACACCCCACAACAACAGAACACAACTTTTTTTCAAGTGCTTATGGATCACTCTCAAGGATAGACCATATGCTGAGGTCACAAAGCAAGTCTCAATAAATTTTAAAAGATTGAAATCATACAAAACACTTTCTCAGATCATAAAGGAATTAAGTTGGAAATCAATAATAGACAAATAGCCAGAAAATTCACAAATATACGGAGGCTCAACAACATACTCTTAAGCAACCAGTAGGTCAAGGAAGAAATTACCAGAGAAATCAGTAAATAGCTTGAGACAAATGAAAATGAAAACACAACATATCAAAATTTATGGAATGCAGCAAAGGCAGTGCTAAGAGGGAAATTTATTGCCCTAAATGCCTATATCAAAAAAGAAGAAAGAGCAAAAATCAAGGAATTAACTGGGCACTTCAAAGAACTAGAGAAAGAACAGCAAACTAACCCCAAAGTAAGAAAAAGGAAAGAAATAACGAAGATTAGAGCAGAAATAAATGAAATTGAGAACATGAAAACAATTGAGAAAATCAACAAAACCAGAAGCTGGTTCTAAGAGAAAATCAATAAGATTGATGGACCCTTAGCAAGGTTGACAAAAAGAAGAGAGAGGATGCAAATAAATAAAATCAGAAATGGAAGAGGAGACAAAGCCACTGACCCTGCAAAAATTAAGGAGGTAATGAGAGGATACTATGAACAACTTTGTGTTAATAAACTAGACAATGTAGATGAAATGGACAACTTCTTAGAAAGGCATGAACAACCAACATTGATGTGAGAAGAAATAGAAGACCTCAACAAACCAATCACAAGTAAAGAAATTGAATCAGTCATTAAGAAGCTCCCAAAAAAGAAAAGTTCAGGACCAGATGGCTTCACATGTGAATTCTACCAAACATTCAAGAAAGAATTAATACCAATCCTGCTCAAACTCTTCAAAAGAACTGAAGAGGATGGAAGGCTACCTAACTCATTCTATGAAGCCAACATCACCCTCATACCAAAGCCAGACAAAGATACTACAAGAAAAGAAAATTACAGACCAATCTCTCTAATGAATATAGATACAAAAATCCTCAACAGAATTCTTGCAAATCGAATCCAACAGCACATTAAAAGAATTATACACCATGACCAAATAGGATTCATCCCAGGTATGCAAGTATGGTTCAACATAAAGAAAATCAATTAATGTAACATACCATGTCAACAAATCAAAGCAGAAAAACCACATGACCATCTGGATTGATGCAGAAAAGGCATTTGACAAAATTCAGCATCCTTTCTTGTTGAAAACACTTCAAAGGATAGGAATAGAAGGGAACTTCCTCAACATGATAAAGGGAATATATGAAAAACCCAAAGCTAACAACATCCTCAATGGGGAAAAAGTGAAAACTTTCCCCCTAAGATCAGGAACAAGACAAGTATGTCCACAATCACCATCGTTATTCAACATAGTGTTGGAAGTTCTAGCCAGAACAATTAGACAATTTCTTGTATTAGAAAAATAAATACAAGGCATCCAAATTGGAAAGGAAAAAGTAAACTCTCACTGTTTGCAGATGATATGATACTATATGTCGAAAACCCCAAAAAATCTACAGCAAAACTATTAGAGCTAATAAATGAGTACAGCAAAGTGGCAGCTTACAAGGTCAACACTCAAAAACCTGTAGTGTTTCTATACATTAGTAATGAATAATAGGAGGGGGAAATCAGGGGGGAAATTCCATTTATAATTGCAACCAAAAGAATAAAATATTTAGGAACAAATTTAACTAAGGACACAAAAGATCTATATAAAGAAAACTACAAGAAATTGCTAAGAGAAATCATAGAAGACCTAAATAAATGGAAGGGCATACCATGTTCATGGATTGGAAGACTAAATGTAGTTAAATTGATTTACAAATTCAATGCAACACCAATTAAAATCCCAAAAACTTACTTTTCAGAAATAGAAAAACCAACCACCAAATTTATCTGGAAAGTCATGGTACCCCGAATAGCAAAAAAAATCTGAGAAAGAAAATGAAGTTGGAGGTCTCACACCACCTGACTTTAAGGTGTATTATGAAGCTACAGAGGTCAAAACAGCATGGGACTGGCATAAAGATAGATATACTGACCAATGGAATCGAATAGAGTGTTCAAATATAGACCCTCTCATCTGTGGACAGTTGATCTTTGATAAGGCAGTCAGGCCAACTCACCTGGGACAGAATACTCTCTTTAATAAATGGTGCCTGGAGAACTGGATATCCACATGCAAAAGAATGAAAGAAGAGCCATTATCTCACACCCTATACAAAAACTAATTCAAAATGGATCAAAGACTTAAACATTAGATCTAAGACCATAAAAATTTTAGAGGAAAATGTAGGGAAATATCTTCTAAAACTTATAATAGAAGGCAGTCCTAGATTTTACACCCAAACACGAGCATTGAAGAAAAAAAGAGATAAATGGGAACTCCTCAAAATTAAACACTTTTGTGCATCCAAAAACTTTGTCAAGAAAGTAAAAAGACAGCTTACACAATTGGAGGCAATATTTGAAAATGATATATCAGATAAGGGTCTAGTATCTGGACTATATAAAGAGATTGCTCAACTCAACAACAAAAAGACAAACAACCCAATTACAAAATGGGCAAAAGACATGAATAGACACTTCTCAGAAGAGGAAATACAAATGGCTAAAAGGCACATGAAAAGATGCTCAACTTCCCTGGTATTAGGGAAATGCAAATCAAAACCACAATGAGATATCATCTCACACCCACCAGAATGGTCATTATCAATAAAACAGAAAACGACAAGTGCTGGAGAGGCACACTTATCCACTGTTGGTGGGAATTTAAAATGGTACAACCACTGTGGAAGGCAGTTTGGTGGTTCCTCAAGAAGCTAAGTATAGAATTGCCATATGATCCTGCAGTATCATTGCTAGGTATCTATTCAGAGGACATGAGGGCAAGGACGCAAACGGACATTTGCACCAACATTTATAGCAGCATTATTTACAATTGCCAAGAGATGGAAACAGCCCAAATGTCCATCAACAGAAAAATGGCTAAACAAGCTGTGGTATATACAAACAATGGGATGTTATGCAGCTGTAAGACAGAATAAAGTTATGAGGTATATAACAACATGGATGAAACTTAAGGACATCATGATGAGTGAGATTAGCCAGAAACAAAAGGACAAATACTGTATGGTCTCACTGATATGAACTAACATTAATGAATGAACTTGGAGAATTTCAGTTAAAAACAGAGGCCATCAGGAGATAGAAATAGGGTAGATTTTAGGTAATTGGAGCTGAAGGGATACAGATCGTGCAACAGGATTGATTGTAAAAATTCAGAAATGGATAGCACAATACTACCTAACTGTAGCACAATACTGTTAGTACACTCAATGAAGCTGAATGTGAGAATGATAGAGGGAGGAGGGCTGGGGACACAAATGAAACCAGAAGGGTAGACAGGCGATTGATTTGAACAGTGAATAAAAAAGTATTTACAAAGTCCCCTTGGGGGAATGGCAAGAAAGAGGAAAATTTCAACGTCCCCATTTGGAGAATTCCTGACATTCTTACAAGCAGTGAGCCCTCAATAGGCCAAGCCTCAATCTTGGGGTTTGTTCATATGAAATTTGTCCCTGCAAAGGACAGACTAAGCCTACTTAAAATAGGGCCTAAGAGTCAGCCCCAGAGAACCTCTTTTGTTGCTCAGATGTGGCCTATCTCTCTCTCAGCCAACATGGCAAGCAACTCACCACCCTCCCCCTCTCTACATGGGACATGACTCCCAGGGGTGTAAACCTCCCTGGCAAAGGGGGATAGAAATCCTAGAATAAGCTAGGACTCAGCATCAAGGGATTGAGAAAGCATTCTTGACTGAAAGGGGGAAGAGAGAAATGAGACAAAATAAAGTGTCAGTGGCTGAGAGGTTCCAAACAGAGTCGAGAGGTTATCCTGGAGGTTATTCTTACACATTTTATAGATATCATTTTTTTAATTTAAAGTATATTAGAGAAGCTAGAGGGAAGTGCCTGAAACTGTAGAGCTGTGTTCCAGTAGCCATGTTCTTGGAGATGAATGTGTAATGATACAGCTTCCACAATGTGACTGTGTCAATGTGAAAACCTTGTATCTGATGCTCCTTTTATCTATGATATTGACAGATGAGTAAAAAAAAATATGGATTAAAAATAAATAACAAGGGAATAAATGTTAAAATAAATTGATTAGATTGAAATACTAGTGAACAATGAAAGGGAGTGGTAAGGGGTGTAGAAAAAAATAAGGGGACCAAAGGTTAAAATATATTGAGTAGATGGAAATACTAGTAGTCAATGAGAGGGAGGGGTAAAAGGTATGGTATATATGAGCTTTTTCTTTTTCTTTTTATCTCTTTTTCTTGAGTGATGCAAATGTTCTAAAAATGATCATGGTGATGAATATATTACTACGTGATGATATTATGAGCCAATGATTGTACATCATGCACGGAATGTTTGTACATTATGAATGTTCATGTTTGTATGTTGTTTTGGTTTGATAATAAAAAATAAATTAAAAATAACCCATTGGATATGTTTAATGAATTAAAGACAACAGAAGAAAAATTTAGTGAACTGGAAGATCGATCAGAAGATTGAGGAATAGAGAGATAAAAAGATGGAAAATACAAAAGATAGGGCAAGCGACATAAAGAGTACAGTAAGAAAGTCTAAGAATAATTGAAGTACCATAAGGAGAGGAGAAAGAGAATAGTGAGGTGACAATGGCTGGAAAATAAAAGTTATCAAATCATACATTCAAGAAGCCAAATAAAGTCAACCAGAAAAAATAAAAAGAAATTCATATCTAAACACATCTTGGAAAAAGCAGAAAACCAGAGGCAAAAAATGAAAATCTTAAACATATACAGAGGAAAACAGAATTACAGATTGCAATTGACCTACTCAAAAGCAAATAAGTGCCAACCCAGCATTCTATACCCAGAAAATATACCCTTCAAGTATTAAACTAAAATAAAGATAATTTCAGGTAATGAAACCTGAGAGAGGTTTCCACAAGCAGAAAAGGAAATTCCCATATACTTCAGCTAAAGAAAAGTGATTCCTGATGAAGGGTCTGAGATGTAAGAAGGAATAAAGAGCAAAGAAAGAAGTAGATATATATATACATCTAAATGAAAAGTGTATAAAATAACAATAACAATAATGTATGGTATTTAAAATCTAGAGAAAATGAAAATGCATAATTGCAATAAAATAAAGGGATAAAGAAAATTTAAGTGGTCTAAGGCTTTGCATTGTCCAGAAAGTGGTAAAAGTACTACTTTATATTAGATTTTGATAAAGATATATGTCATCATCTCTTAGGGAAACCTCTAAAGGAATAGTAAAATAATGTATAGCTAACCAAGCTAACGGTGAAATGGAATAATAAAAAATATTTTTCTACTTGGAGTTCGTTGAGTTTCTTTGACTTGCATAAATAATAAAAAATAAAAAATATTTATGCAAGCTCAACGAACTCCAAATGGAAAAAATCCAAATTTTTTTAGCCTTCCCCAAGACACATACTCATCAGTCTATCAAATATTGAAAAGAAGCAGAAAATCCTGAAAGTGGCAAAAGAAAAACAATCTGCAACACACAAGAGTAACCACATAAGACTGAGTTGAGACTACTCAACTGGCACCATGGAGGCGAGAACTGGCACCATATATCTTATGGAAGCGATATATGAAAGAGAAAGACTTCCAGCCAAGAATTTTGTACCCAGCCATATTGTTCTTCAAAACTGAGAGAGATTTTCACAGACAAACCAATCCTGAAAGAACGTGTCAACAAGAGACTGGCCCTACAAGAAATACTAAGGGGAGTTCTGCCAGTTAGAAAAAAAAAGGACAGAGGAGGGTGGTTTGGAGGAGGGCACAGAATTGAAGAGTACCTGTAAGGGTAACTTAAAGAATAAAAAGATCTGATAAATAAATTTCAAAAGATAAGATGATGGATTCAAGAAATGCCTTTTCAGTAATAACTTTGAATGTCAATTGACTAAATTTACCAATTAAAAGATATAGATTGGCAGAATGGATTAAGAAATATAATTCAGCTATATGCTGCTCACAAGAGACTCATCTTATACACAAGGATACAAATAGATTGAAAGTGAAAGGATGGAAAAAGATATTCCACACAAGTTGTAACCAAAAGAAAGCAGGAGTAACTATACTAATATCAGACAAAATAGACTTTAAATGTAAAAACATCATAAAAGACAAAGAAGGACACCATATATTAATAGTGGGACAATAAAGGAACAATTCACCAAGAAGAAATTACAATCATAAATGTTTATGCTCCCAATCAAGTACATGAAACAGACATTGGCAAAACTGAAGAGACCAATAGATGTTCAAAAATAATAGTAGGAGACCTCAATACACCACTCTCCTCTATAGATAGAACAACCAGACAGAAGATCAACAAGGAAAGAGAAAAGTTAAACAACTTGATATACGAATTAGACCTAATAGACATATATAGGTCATTACACCTCAAAACACCAGGATATACATTCTTCTCTAGTGCTCATGGAATATTCTCCAGGATAGATCATATGCTGGGGCACAAAACAGGTCTTTATAAATTTAAAGACATTGAAACTATTCAAAGCACTTTCTCTGAGCACAATGGAATGAAGCTGCATATCAGTAACTATCAAAGAATGAGAACTTTCACAAATATATGGAGATTAAATAACACACTCTTAAACTACCAGTGGGTCAAAGAAGAAATAGCTAGAGAAATCAGTAGCTATCTGGGGAGAGGAATGAAAATGAGAATGCCACATATCAGAACTTACAGGATGTGGCAAAGGCTGTGCTAAGAGGGAAATTTATTGCCCTAAATGCCTATGTTAAAAAAAAAAGAAAGAGCAAAAATTAAGGACTTAACTGCTCACCTGGAGGAATGTGAGAAAGAACAGCAAACTAACCCCAAAGCAAAATGAAGAAGGGAAATAATAAAGGTTAAAGCAGAGTTAAATGAATGGGAGAACAAAAGAACAATAGAAAGAATCAATAAAACCAAAAGTTGGTTCTTTGAGAAAATCAATAAAATTGATGGGCCACTAGCAAGCCTGACAAAGAAAAAAAGAGAGTGGATGCAAATAGACAAAATCAGAAATGAGTAAGGGTTTGTCACCACAAAACCTGAAGAAATAAAAGAAATCATAAGAGGGTACTGTGAGCAACTATATGCCAATAAACTAGACAACTTAGATGAAATGAATAAATTCCTGGGAACACACAAACAAGCTATACTGACTCAGGAAGAAATAGGAGATCTCAACAAACCAATCACTAGTAAACAGATTTAAACAATCATCAAAAATCTTCCTACAAAGAGAAAGCCCAGGGCCAGATGGCTTCACAGGGGAATTTTATCAAACATTACAAAAAGAACTAACACCAATCCTGCTAAAAATTTTCCAGAAAATTGAGGAAAAAGGAGCACTACCTAATTTTATGAAGCTAATATCATTTAAATACTAAAACTGGGTTAAGATGATATAAGAAAGGAAAACTACAGGCCAATCTCCCTAATGAACATAGATGCAAAAATTCTCAACAAAATATTAGCAAATCAAATCCAACAACACATCAAAAGAAGTATACACCATGACCAAGTGGGGTTTGTACCAGGAATGCAAGGATGGTTCAACACAAGAAAATCAATTAATGTAGTACAGCACATTAACAAATCAAAAGGGAAAAATCACAGGATCATTTCAATTGATGCATAAAAAGCATTTGACAAAATTCAACATCCCTTTCTGATATACACTTCAAAAGAAAGGAATCAAAGGTAACTTCCTCAATATGATAAAGGGCACATATGAAAAACCAGTAGCCAGCATCATATTCAATGGAGAGAGACTGAAAACTTTACCCCTAAACTGGGAACAAGACAAGGATGCCCTCTGTCACCACTATTATTCAACTTGTACCAGAAGTTCTAGGTAGAGCAATCAGGCAGGAAAAAGAAATAAAAGGCATCTAGATTGGGAAGGAAGAAGTAAAACTTTCATTATTTGCAGATGACATAATACTATACTTGAGAAATCTACAACAAAATTACTTGAGCTAATAAATAAATTCAGCAAGGTAGTGGGATATAAAATTAATGTGCAGGGTGGGCCATGATGGGTCAGCAGGCAGAGTCCTCGCCTGCCATGCCAGAGGACCTGGGTTCGATTCCCAGTGCCTGCCCATGTTAAAAAAAATAATAATAATGTGCAAAAATCAGTTTTTATACACAAGTAATGACCTAACTGAGGAGTCAATTAAGGAAAAAATTCCATTCAAAATAGCAACTAAAAGAAGCAAGTACCTAGAAATGAACTTAACTAGGGACGTAAAGGACTTGTACACAGAAAGCTGCATAACATTGCTGAAAGAAATCAAAGTCTAAATGGGTGGAAAGACAGTCCCTGCTCATTGATAGGATGGTTAAATATAGTTAAGATGTCAATTCTACCCAAATTGATCTACAGATTCAACATAGTACCAATCACAATTCCAACAACCTATTTTGAAGACTTGGAAAACCTAGTTACCAAATTCATCTGGAAGGGAAAGAGACCCTGAATAGCTAAAAGCATCCTAAAATAGAAGAACGAAGTGGAAGGACCAACACTTCTTAATTTTAAACTTATTATAAATTCACAGTGGTCAAAACAGCATGGTACTGGCAGAAAGATAGAAGCATTGACCAAAGGAATCGAATTGAGAGTGCAGAAATAGACCACCAAATCTATGGTCAATTGATTTTTGACAATCCACTGAAGTGGGACAAAACAGTCATTTCAATAAATGAGCATGGGAAAACTGGATATCGATAGCCAAAAGAATGAAAGAGGACATTACCTTACTTATACCCTACACAAAAATTAAATCAAAGTGGATCAACACCTAAATATAAGAACTAGCACTATAAAGCTTCTAGAAGAAAATGTAGGGAAACATCTTCAAGACTTAATAATAACAGGTAGCTTCCTAAACTTTACACCCAAAGCACAAACAACAAAAGAAAAATTAGATAAATGGGAACTTCTCAAAATCAGATGCTTCTGCACCTCAAAAGACTCTGTCAAAAAGGTGAAGAGGCAGCCAACTCAGTGGGAGAAAATATTTGGAAATTACACATCAGACGAAGGTTTGATATCCTGTATACATAAAGAAATCACACAACTCAACAACAAAAGAACAAACAACCCAATTTTAAAATGGGCTAAAGATATGGATAGGCATTTTTCTGAGGAGCAAATATAGATAGCTCCAAAGTACAGGAAGAGATGCTCATTTTCATTAGCTATAAGGGAAATGCAGATCAAGACTACATGAGATACCACCTCACACCTATAAGAATGGCTCCTATTAAACAGGAAACTACAAATGTTGGAGAGGATGTGGAGAAACTGGGACACTTGTGCACTACTGGTGCGAATGTATAATGGTACAGTCACTATGGAAGACAGTTTGGCAGTTCCACAGGAAACTAAATACTGAGTTGCCCTATGACCCGGCAATAGCACTACTTGGGATATACCCAGAAGAGCTGAAAGCAGTGACACAAACAGACATTTGCACACTGATGTTCATAGCAGCATTATTCACAATTGCCAAAAGATGAAAACAATCCAAATGCCCATCAACAGATGAGTGGATTAACAAAATGTGGTATATACATGTGATGGAATATTATGCAGCAGTAAGATGAAATGACGTCCTGAAGCACATGACAAGATAGATGAGCCTTGAGGATACAATGCTGAGTAAAATAATCCAGACACAAAAGGATAGATACTGTAGGACTCCACTTTTATGACCATGGTAAAGGTAAAATCATTGGCTTATCATACAGAATATAGGGGACTTAGAGATACATAGAAGCTAGAGATGGGTGAACCATTAGCTAATGAGGTTGGACTCAAATGTACAGTAATAGACAGAAGTGAAGGTGGTTCTCTAGTGGGTCTATAAGTAATATGACCATATTGAAGGTAAACATGATTGAAAGGGGTTATATAGACTTATGTGACCCACTAATTAACACTAGAAAATAAATAAATAAGTTCTTACAAGAACTACTTCAAAGGGACGATTCACATACAAAGAGCATTTAAGTCCAGGGTACAGGGGGAAGACTGCTATTGCATGCTATGGACTATGTTTAACAGGAGAACATCAGCAGTACTACAGCAACAGCAGGGGTAAATAATGGGGGTAGGAACAAGAGTTAAGGGGAGGTTTAGATTTCCTATTTGGTGAGCGCGTGTTTATTGGTACCTTTCTCTTGGGAACAATGAAATTATCTAAAATTGAGAGTGTTGATGGACTGTGGACTTTGGGTGTTATACATGATGCCTGATGAATGCAGATGGCTGAAGGATGCACTGACTGAGAAGTAGATTGGTGAACGACGGTGTATACCTATGATCAAATATTGTGCTGCTACAAAAAGGAACAAAGTCATGAGGCATGCAACTATGTGAATGAACCTGAGAGATATTTGTTGAGGCAAAATAAGCCAGAAATGAAAGACCAATTATTGTATGGTCTCCTTCAGAAAACTTTTATAAGAAAACAGAGGCCTAGCTTGTGAACTCTTATAACAGATACATTTAATCCAGAGTGGTAGTCATTATTTCTGGATTTTGAGAGTCTGTTTTATATGTGTATAACCTGATATTTAAAGATAAAAATTAAGCCGGCCAGGTCAGGATTAAGGCAATTCAGAACACAGGAATAGGGAAGACATTGTCTATATTTTAGAACTACACCCACTCTTTGAGACCAAAGGAAGAAAAGTTTATTTTGTACAGAACCTAAAGTTTCTGTAGCACATAATCTAACTCAATCTGTCAGAATAACTCATTTGAAAAACTGAAACACAGGGAGCCCAGAGTAAGAATGAGGGCCTTTAATCCTCTATAGCTTAATGTAATGGCTGGATACATCCTAGAATATATTAAGCAGGTAATCAAAAAGTATTGGGAAAGAAAAAAGTACTGGCAAACTCCCTTGAGGGATGAGAGAAAAAATATGTAACTATTACTGTCAGGAAAACCCCTGATAACTGTGTCAAACATTAGGAACACTCAAATCAATAGGTCAACCCCTTGATCTTGAGGCTTACTCTTGTGAAGCTTATATATATAGCAGAGAAGGTTAGTCTACCTATAGGTATGCCTAAAAATTACTTCTGGTGGGCCTTTTTTGTTGCTCAGACATGGCCTTACTCTCTCTAAGCCCAACATGGGAGATCCAAGGGTGAAAGTCTTCCTGGCAGCATGGGAGGCATGCCAGGGATAAGTTTGGCCCTGGCACCATGGGATCAACAATTCCATCCTGACCAAAACGGGAAAAAGAAGTGTAACTAATAAAGTATCAGTGGCTGAGAGAGTTCAAATAGAGTCAAGAGGCTACTCTGGAGGTCACTCTTATGCAAGCTTCAGTTAGACATTGCTACCTATCATAACTTGCCAAACCCCAACCAAAACCATTCTAGCCAATCCTAAAGAATAGCAAGGGAAATATCTAAGATTCCACAAAGGTTCCATGTACTAGGGTAAGTTTTCAGAAACATACAACCTCCAGATGGTTCCCTGAACTAGATAAGTCCTGAAACCTAGAGGGCCTAGCCTCTCTAGAATATCATCTAGTTCCATTTCCCTACCTCATATTATTGATAGCCCCTTCCAACATGAAAAATATTTTAGGGAAATATCCCTAAAGAGTGGGATAGAAAGATCAAAGATGATGGTGAAGTTATATAGAAAAGGTAGAGTTTAACAAATGAATATGACTGCTGAATCATTAAATTGATATTTCTTTTAGTCTCCAGTATCTTAGCGCAGCTAGAGGTAAAAAACATAAAATTGTGGAATCATAACCCATACCAAATTCTGAAATCTGTTCTACAACTCATTGTGGTGATATGCTTTGAAATTTATTGCTTTTTTTATATATGTTATTTTTCACAAAAAAGTAGATTGTGATGATAAAAAAATATATATTTATTCCTTCTAGCCTCCTATGTTCTAGAACAGCTAGAAGGGAAAATCTGAAAGGATGGTATGGTAGTCCATGACAAATTCTGGGATCTGTCCTGTAACTTTTTGTTGAAGAGTGCTTTGAAAGCAGTGCTTTTTGCTTTCTTTGCTTTGTGTATATGCTATATTACACAATTTTAAAGTTTAAAACAAAACAAAAAATATTTAATCCATCCAAAAGAAAGAAAAAAAGGAGAGAAAAGGCAGAGTAGATGGAACAGATAGAAAACAAAAAGAAGATAGTAGGTTTAAATACAAATATCAGTAATTACATTAAATATAAATAACTAAATTTAAAAACAAGATTCTCACATTATTTTTAAAAACTAAACAATATACCTTAAAATATAAGGATATAGAAAGGTTAAAAGTAAAAGGACAGAAAAAAGGCAAGTAAACACTAACCAAAAGAAAGTTGGTATAGCTAAGCTAGTATCACAAAAAGTACAGTTTGAGGCAAAAAGCCTTGCTAGACATTTGATTTAATGTACACTCCCCTTTGCTTATCGTGTACATTTTGCGGGGGTCATCCAAATTTTCCCTCTCCTGTGATTGCTGTAGTTTCTTTTGCAGAAAGTAGCTAATCCAGTTGTCATCTTTTGCCACTTTAAAAATCAGGATAAAGTATCTATTAGAGTTTTATATTTCTGATGACAGATTAACAATAAAGTGATGTTCTGGTGGGAAAAAAAGGTAGAGATACACAGTTCACAGTAATAAAAGATCAATTCATCAGGAAGATATAATAATTTTAAATTTGTGTACTTTTAACAGCATAGCTTAAAATATATGAAGTAAATATTGGCAGTACGGAAAGGGAAAACATGCAATCTTAGTGTGAGATTTTAAAACAAAACTTTCAGTAACTTTAAAATAAGTGAATAAAAATATCAATAAGGAAATAAAGATTTGAACAACATAGCTGACTGACTTGTCTTCATTGGCACAGCACCTAACAGCAGGGTACCTATTCTCTCCAAATGCACAAAGAACATTTACCAAAACTGATTGTCACATACCCCACACTCCTGGTACCTTGGGCACCCTTTTGGCCATAATTGATTGCTAGAGAGAAATACTCCTGACCCAAATGGACCAATGAGTCCCTTCCCTAGATATTTTGAATTCGGATCTGATGGCTGAAGTTGTGAGAGCAGCAGCCTGGGTACTTCTCCTTCCACATTTCCTGCCACAAGGGCAAAAAGAGGCAAGCGTTCAGTAGAAAACAAAGCTTGGAGAGCGAATCCTGTTTCTTCTGTTGCTGAAACCTAACTGTCTTCTTATCCTTGGTTTTCCCATGATATTCCAGGATCTTTATCATGCATTTACTTTTGTTTGGGGTTAACTTTAAGTTTGGTTACTGTTCCTTACACCAAAAGAGTCTCTGTGTACAGACTCCTGGTAATATTTTTATTTTAACCATACAATAAAGCTCTAATGCTAAGAAATTAAACATACAATTTTGATTTTCTGCTTTCTGGTGGGAGAGATCTGAACAGGCTTTGAGCTTCCTGGAGTATGAGCCTCCCTCCATATTGCTGGCTTCCCTTCCTTAAGATCATCTATCTTCCTACCCCTTTAGTGTGCCTTATGATTTGAGTCTTTATCATTACAAAAGCACCCCTTTTTTCTCTAATAATGCATTTTGCCTTAAAGTTTATTTTGTCTGGCATTAACATTAGTTACACCAGCTTCCTTCTGGTTAATGTTTACATGGATGTCTTTCCTTTCATTTTGTTTTCCACCCTTCTGTATCTGTATCCTTATGTATTATTCCATTAATGTAGTGCATTACATTGATAGATTTCTTGACTTTCTAATGTTAAAACAACCCTTTATTCTTGGAACAGACCCAACTTGCTAGATGTGATGTATTACCTATCAGACACACAAACAATCAATTTTTCTTATTTGTGGTAATGTTCTATACAGTTGCAGAAAACACTGACTAACTGAACACTGAGCCACTGCCCCTAGGAGAATCACAGGATTAGATCCCTGAGAACATCGGGTCACAACATTTTGTCAACCAAACAATATATAACCTCATTTTATGTGTGTTTCTTTTCCTTCAGCTTTAAATTTACTTAAGAGTCCCTAGAAGAAATGGGTAATGAGAGATCACCCACATTTAACCCTATCTAGAAACAGTATCATTGCCTTTGGAACATTTTAGAGCAACATTTAAACAAAGTCTTTGAACATAAATTTGAGCAAATTAATTAGAAGTCACATTGGGATGGAGGTAAATTGGAGCTCATTAAATAAGGCATTGATTCATTCACCTTGAACCCAGAGTCAGCAGCACTACAATCACGCTGAATGAAGCTCACCTAACACATGTGCTTTTTCTACATCACTACTAACCCATTGGGCTTAAGAACACCAGACATGGAGCAGCAGGGTCCTGTAAAAGATTCTGTGGATGTGAAAGTAGGTCTGCTCACACACAGAGAAGGAGTTACACCAATTTTTAAATTGAACAAATAAAAGTTAATTTTATCATTAAAAAAAAGAACACTAGACAGCTCCTCAGCACTACACATGGGGGGCATTTTAAATAGCAAAATCATCACCAACAGAGAAAAAAAACACAAAAATGCAACAAAGTATCACTAAATATACTGTGGAAAGGACAGCCTGAGAGCTAAAGAAGAAGGTAGAGTATCACCTTGTTCACCCTTAGCTGGAACATGGACTTCAGGCAACTCAAATTTTTTGCGGCACTCACAAATGGCTGTGAAAGTGCTGTGAATATTGGTTTGGGGATTACAAATACATTGGAGCAAGTGGACAGATTTGCAATACAGGACTCACAAATTATAAGCATGAACTGTATGTGCATGTGCATAGACACACATATGTAGCTGGATTGGGTTGGCTGAGATGTTGTTCAACAGAGAGAGCAGGATATAGCTGACCTTGGGATGGATGTGCCCTTGGGTCAGGTGGTATACAGCTGAGACAAACCCGAAAGGAGCTAAGAGCTGTCAGTCACACTCCCCGCAGCTGCTGCAGCCCTCATCCGTGACTTACAGAGACCAGGGTCTAAAGACCCAGATATTTGGGCCCAACATAGCAACCATGATAGGCCATGCATTTTCCAGAGTATCCCACGGGATTGGCCAAATCTTTGTCAGGGCTGTATCGCATTTGACTTCTCAAATGCACATTTTGATGACCAAATAAATGAATTTGCAGAAAAGTAAACCAGAAAAAATCTTATGAGCAATCAAGATGTCACATTAATAAAGTACTATTACATGTTGTATTATAATTATGACACTAAAAATAGTATTTTATTGCAATTTGTGAGTTTGTGTTGCTAAGTATCACTCTAACCCATATTACATACTGTAAATAAAAAATATATTTAAAGGAAAAAGCTTTACAGGTTAGCAGCTTTGATGGCACATTTTTCCTGTGTTTGGAACAAAGGACCCACATTTTCACTTTGCACTGAGCCCTGCAAATTGTACAGGCGGCCTGAGGATAGGATCATGCTCCACTAACTTGGTGCCCCCATAGGAGTTCAGAAGAAAGGAGCAACACTTTAAGCTATTATCTGCTGTTTATACCTTAATGTGGATGAATTTCAGATCCTTTTCTGGGAGATTTTTAAATGGATGAGAGGAGATCCCGGGGGCACTACATGGCATGGAAAATAGAGAGAAAACCATTAAGGTGGGGAAGAGTGATAAAATAAAGGGATTTATATAAGGATAAAATAATTTGTCCTGAAGACAAATTCAAAATTTTGGCCAGAGTTATAAGCTCTGCTGGAATCCAATGACTGACACTTGTGAACAAAGCACAGAGCCTAGCTATTAAAAACTGAAAATTAAGATGTCATTTATATCAGTCATAAAAAAATCCCCTTATCGCCAGAAGTATGCCCAACACAATATATAAAACTAAGCACTCGGGGACATCATTCAACCTCTTGTTAAAACTGGATGTGAGAGGCCCAACTCCAGAGAAATGGCACTTCTTTGAGGCTCTCTAGAGGGATATCAATTTCTCAGCGTTCTAAATAGAAGAAAAAAAAAATCTGGAGTTAATTAGAGTGTGCCAATATTGCCATTTTCCATGTGGAGAGAAAGAACTAATGCACTGTTCTAGTTTGCTAGCTGCCGGAATGCAATATACCAGAAACGGAATGGCTTTTAACAAGGGGAATTTAATGAGTTGCTAGTGTACAGTTCTAAGGCTGAGAATTAAAACAAGTTTATAGAAAAGTCCAATCAAAGGCATCCAGGAAGATACCTTGGTTCAAGAAGACCGAGGAAGTTCAGGGTTTTTCTCTCAAGTGAGAAGGCACATGGTGAACACAGTCAGGGCTTCTCTCTCAGCTGGAAGGGCACATGGCGAAGACGGC
>PVIY010041016.1:0-21952 GCA_004026745.1 Myrmecophaga tridactyla | reverse complement strand
TCCATTGTTTTTGTCATCTCTTCTACTGTGTCTTTCATTCCCATAAGTTCTGTGATTTGTTTTTTCAGACTTTCAGTTTCTTCTTTGTGTTCTTTCCTTGCCTTCTTTATATCCTCCCTCAATTCATTGATTCGGTTTTTGATGAGGTTTTCCATGTCTGTTCGTACATTCTGAATTAATTGTTTCAGCTCCTGTATGTGATTTGAATTGTTGGTTTGTTCCTTTGACTGGGCCATATCTTCAATTTTCCTAGTGTGATTTGTTATTTTTTGCTGGCGTCTAGGCATTTAATTACCTTAATTAGTTTATTCTGGAGATTGCTTTCACTTCTTTTATCTAGGGTTTTCTTGCTGGATGAATTTGTTTTTCTTATCCTGCCTTGTGTGTGGCGCTTGTCTGACTGCAGGTCCCATCAGCATAAGATGATGCGGTACCTTTAACTTTGGCAGACTCTTCCTGCTGGGGGCGTGGTGGAGACAGAGGAGAGGTTGTAGGCTGGTTTTAATGGCTTCAAATTACCAAGCCTTGGGGTCTGAATTCCTTGAGGGAGGGATTCCACCTGAGTTGGGCTTCACCCCTCCCCTGGGGAAGGCACGGGCTCCAGACAAGCCCCCAAAAGAGCTCACTTCTGCCTATGCCTGGGGCAGTTGCAGCCTGAAAAGTCTTGCCACTGTATCCAGAGGCAGTCAAGCCTTTGTAGATAACACAGCCACAAAAACCTCTGTTTCCTTCTTTTTTTTTTCCCTCTTTTTCTGTCAGTCCTGCTCCCTTGGTGCCGAGGCAAAAATGAGCAACCTCCGCTTTGATCAGGTTCACCTAAGCTGGGGGCTTAATTTTAGTAGTCAGAATTTGTTAATTAGTTCCACAATTGGCGTTTGATTGTGCCCATTCCCTGCTGCTGGTAATGTCCTTTCCTTTCCTCTCTGGGAAGCGGTCTGTGGGGGAGGGGCACTGGTTGCCGCACTTTGGGAACTCATGGTTCTGGGGGTTGCTCGCAGCCGGTCCAGCTGGTCCAGACTGGGGTACACTGTGTGTCTGGTCACTGACGTGGCCCCAGGAGCTGTTCTGTACTGTTTCTGGTTATTTAGTAGTTGTTCTGGAGGACGAACTAAAACGCGCACGTTGTTAAGCCACCATCTAGACCCGGAAGTCTAAGCCTTCAATCTTGGGGCTGACCCCCATGAAACTTATTCCTGCAAAGGAGAAGCCTATTTATAATTATGTCTAAGAGTCAACCCCAGAGAACCTCTGCTCAGATGTGGCTTCTCTAAGCCAATTTGGCAGGTAAATGCACTGCCCTCCCCCCTACATGGGACATGATTCCCAGGGGTGTAAATCTCCCTGTAATGTGGGATGTGACACCTTGGGATGAACTGGAATCCAGCATCAGGGGATTGGAAAACCTTCTTGACCAAAAGGGGTAAGAGAGAAATGAGACAAAATAAAGTTTCAGTGACTAAGAGATTTCAAACAGAGGCAAGAGGTTATTCTAGAAGTTATTCTTATGCATTATATGGACATCCCTTTTTAGTTTATGGTGTATTGGAGTGGTTAGAGGGAAGTACCTGAAACTGCTGAACTGTATTCTAGTAGCCTTGATTCTTGAAGATGATTGTATAACTATGTGACTTTTACAATGTGACCGTGATTGTGAAAACCTTGTGTCTGATGCTCCCTTTATCCAGGGTATGGAAAGATGAGTTTTAAAAAAAGGACAAAAAATAAATAAATAATGGGGGGAGTGGTTTAAGGGGTTAAAAAAATTGGGTAGGTTATAATACTAGTGGTATTGAGAAGGAGGAGTGAGAGATATGGGATGTATTGTTTTTTTAGTTTGTCTTTTTATTTCTTTTTCTAGAGTGATGCAAATGTTTTAAAAATGATCATGATGATCAATGCACAACTTTGGATGATCTTGTGAGCCACTGATTGTATACTTTGGATAGACTGTATGGTGTGTGAAGATATCTCAATAAAAATATAACAGCTATCATAGAAATTTAAGTAATATTTACCTATAACTAATTCTTTTTGAAGTTCCACAAAAACTATGTAAAACTCAGTTTTAAATAAGAAAATATTATGGATTAAACACTAAAAGATCTATTGCTAAGTAAAATTTTTAGTTAAGGTATCTGGCATTATGAGAGTTTCTACCAAGCAGAAGCTAATATTAAGTTTCTAAATCCAAAGTGGCCTACTGGGACACAACATTCTTATTGGAAGAAGAGCAATTCCTGGCTCAACACAATTATACAGAATGTTTTAAGTATTAGTAATTTGGTTGTTCCATTGTGAATACTTCTTTATTCAAATTCAGTATGCTAAGGCAGCCACTTGCAAGTTACAGAAATAAAAACACCAACACTAATTGACAGAGTAATAAAAGAATCCTCCATCCTACATGTGAGCCAAGTGTCTCTTCTCAGCCCTTGTTTACAATGTCTACCTTTGTCCATCTTCTTAGAGCACAAACGCATCAGCTAAGGAGCTTAGCAGCAGCT
Source organism: Myrmecophaga tridactyla (assembly GCA_004026745.1). NCBI lineage: Eukaryota > Metazoa > Chordata > Mammalia > Pilosa > Myrmecophagidae > Myrmecophaga > Myrmecophaga tridactyla. The sequence goes on along the minus strand of PVIY010041016.1, from coordinate 19,448 downwards.
GCAAAAACCACAATAAAGGCAGCTATAGGTAATACATGTTCAGCATTGTCCTTTGCCACCGCAGTTGCCATTAAACAGGTCTGGCTAAGCAACCTGAGTGCAAGTACTTTTGCTGTTCCTTGGAATTCCAATTTACTTCAAACCCTGAGACTTTGCCTCACGCTGAAGTAATTTCCTGAGCCACCTAGTTCCAAAAGAAACTTTTCAAGGTAAAGGAAATACCAACCAAAAACATTCAATTACTTTACACGCATCTTCCTGCTCCTTACAACTGTATTTTGAAACCATTTTCATCTAAGGCTTCTCAATTTTAGCAAGGACATTCTATAATCACTTATCTATTTTAGCTTATAAGTATACCTTGGTTTTCTATAGACAGTTGTTAATTACAAATGCATATCTAGGTTTCATAGGACTGTCATATCAACTCATGTACTTGGAATTACAGATCAATTAATAAACTATTATTTCTGCTGAATTTTATGATTGGTTTCATGTTTTTATCCAGTATTATGCAACCTCAATAGCCTTGCAAACATTATTCCTTGTACTCATCTGTTTTCTTACTAGTAAGCATGCTATTTTAGCTCCAATTCAGCATCTCACTAGGTGGACCAGTTACTGGGTATATATGCCCATATGCAGGATGGCAACCTAGCTGAACTCTCATAGGGATGTAGCTCTCCAACACTGATGGATACTTCCATAATGGTTGTCAATGTAGGCAGTTTAAGTATGCCCTGACATGAAAAAAAAATGAAGAATTTTGGATAATTAACTATAAGCCAAATTTTAACAACTATTCAGAAATAAAAAATATAACACATACTAATATCTGATAGTCATGTGACCTAACGTGAAGTGTAAAGACACTATAATAGTACATTTTGTAAGTGTCAAAGGGAGTTCTAGTCTTCCAACATTTCTATTCTCTTGCCATTTAATTAGCACAAGAGCCAAACCTGGTTTTTTTGAATCTTAATCTTTTTCATGAATAGCAACACATTTAAAAATTGAAAGATCTTATTAATGTCACCTAATTAAAAAAAAAAAGATGCAGATTAAACATGTAAGTAAGAGTTACAAGATTCTGAGCGCTCCTCAGAGTTTCTGGAGCAAGACATCTGGCTGAAATTTTATTGAGTGGAATTATAGTATATTGACACTTCAATTCTCACTTCTCTAGTAGCTTTTTTACCAGTGACCTAAAACATTATGCATTTGGAAAAAATAAAACAGTATTAAAGATGGCAGAAAATGTTCAACTGGAAAGAGTGCTAGTTCAGTAATCCATAATTAAAGAAATAGTAAGTGTTTACTAAATTGAACAAGGAAAAATTTAAGATTGATAATATGTATTCTAGGTTCCTGAGCAAGCAAGACACTTCCTCTGGAATACAGTCATCTTTAACTGGATAGTTTTTTTTCTGTAAAGATAAGCAACCTTTGAAGAAGCTTGAAACATCAAGAAAGAATCCAATTCATTATAATAACACATTTTTTACACTAAACAATTAAATTTTTCTTTAATTGAAATTAGTTTACCTCTGTGTCTACTACAACATTGTACAGTCGTTTCCCAGCCATCAATTCTAAAGCTGTGGTTGAAGAAGTATCTTTTACACTAATGAGAGAAGTACAAGTCCTTTGACACAACTTCTACTACAGTTCTTCTCTGGATCCCTACAATAGAAAAGTCAACAAAAATTAATCCTAGATAAGAAATCAGAAAGTTATACTTTACTATAAAGAGCTTTTTCTGAGAACACATTAGAATGAAATGAAAGCAGAAGAATCTCATAGTTCTGAGAAAAAATTTAAAAATATCCCAGCTAAATAGACAGCTATTATGTTTATTTATTTATTTTTTATTTTTATTTTTTTTTAAATATGGAACATTTCACGAATTTGCGTGTCATCCTTGCGCAGGGGCTATGCTAATCTTCTCTGTATCGTTCCAATTTTAGTATATGTGCCACCGAAGCAAGCACGACAGCTATTATTTTTAAATGAGTCAAAGATTTTTCAGTATAGGTTATGTTTGTAATGTAACAAAAATACTGATACTCTAATCTTTGTAATATATGTGGTTACTGTAAATGCTCCATAAAAAAAAGCGCATCTGCAAAACATAGCATCAGACATAAATGTAGATATAAACGAGTTTAACTTTAAAGAAACTTTGAATTGAAATTAAATTTCCCTTCTTTTGTTCTTATTTTAAAATTAGTAGCAGTGGTAGCTACAAAATTTTTTAAGAATTTCTTCTCCCAAAATTTTGGTAAACATTTAAGCAAAAAATATCAACTAAGGAAAAGTAGCTTATAATAGCTTTTACATGAACTTTTTGTTGTTGGTGTCAAAAAAATTTTTCAGATTTCCTCTTGTGTAAGTAAAAACATATCTTGGTACTAATATGTTAATATGCAAGGTCTGAATTTCTTACTTGTATGCAAATTGAAGATTGGGAAATCTGGCCAAGAGAGCTTCATATGTTTCTTTCAATCTACTGATATCACGAGACAGCTCTGCCTATGCTTTTTCAACAGGCTTTCCTCCTTGTTTTCTGAACAGTAAATCATAAGTAAATTGAAACTAAGTTTTAGAAATGAAAATATTCTACTGTTTTAAGGAAAATATTAAGAAACTCTGTTTCCAAAGCATAACTTAGAAGCAAAATATAAATTTCTGAAAAGTATTAAATTAAAATGTCTAACATTCAAGCTTCTATGAAATGTCACATATACACTAGTTCCAATTTTCATTCCAAGAAATAATACAGATTACTAACAATATGCAGAATATACAAAATGACACTTTTATGTTTATAAGTGGCAAGTCAGACTGATTAAAATAGGACATTCTTCATAAAGAGTTCTCAAAAATTGAAAGGGCTATCTTATAGTTAGATTTTTTTTTACTATAGTTATAAGCATTCATAATAATTCATTAATAGGGTAAAAATTTTTCCTACTTGTTTATTTTCTTTATTTCAGTTAGTTTCTATCAAAACCCACCATATCTCAATGATTTCATAACATGTCTGTGATGACATACTTTTATAATTTAACTTTCTCATTTCAGCTTCAAGTTTTTCTTCAAGTTTCTTCACAGCCTCTAGAGCTTCTTGATCTTTCCTATAGCCATTATGCATCTTCCTAGCTTCAGCGTGTTCAGTCTTCAATTTTTGCTGGGCATGTTTCAATTTCGTCTGAGCCTATGACAAGAAAATGCAAAGAAATATAAGAGGAAGATAGTGCAACTAATTAAATGGCTAGATTGAGATTAGCCATTGAAAAGTAACTGTGGTCTCCTGGATTAGTATTTCAACAGATCAATCATTTACTAGTATTTTCTCCCCAAAAAATTACTGGAATATAAAGTAACATAATCTTAAATCATTAAATAATAGCAATTTAAGTCTATATTTTAATATTTATAAATATGACATTAACAGAGTTCAAAAATTCTATCAAAGAAACAGTCATTAGCTGGTTAAATTAATAACAATGGAAAGCTGCAAATCACAACTCCATTTCTTTCTTACCACTTATGTATGCATAATGGCATTTGTGTATTTTATGAGTATTATGTAAGAACAGTAGAGAAGTCACATTGAGCAGTGAGAAATAAGACTACATAGGAAAAAGAAGTTGAATCAACAGAAAAATTGAAATGCTAGGAATGTGAAATTTAAAGAATTAAGAATTAAGTAAATGAAGTTTATTTTTTTATTTTTTGAGTACTGCTTCTTACTACTATGAACCAGTAACCCAAGACCAAAATGCATGTATTCTTCCTCTGAAGTTGAATACTGGTAGACTTTTCCTAGTTCTCATGAAAAATAAGTTAATAGAAAATCTGAGATGATTTTAAAATTTTTCTACTATAAAAGGTAGCAGATATTAACAGAAAAAGTTGAACAGGATTAATACATGTTTATGTACATATATTTTAAAAGTTGAGTCCTACCTTAAATAAGAAAGAATAAAAGTATATTTGTATTTATATATACAGGATTTTTATTTAGCTGTGCTACCTAAACAAATCTGAAAATCATTATAATATATTGACAGATGCCCCTGGAGTTGATGAAGTCAGATCATGAAACCAAAGACTGGAAGGTGGCCAAATAGTAGCTAGAGACATTTTCTAGGAGATGCTATAAAGTTTCAGAAAAAGGTTTTAAGAAATAAGTATGGAAGGTTAAGACTTCAACTTTAAAAGGTCAATAAAAGCAAATAAAAACACAGGGCTTTCTTTCTAAAAGAAAATAAATTGACTACACTCCAATACACCATACAATTCTGCAAAACAAAAGATTTATTGCACTCACAAAATCAATTAACCTATGAAAGTACTTCATGTCTTTCAGCATCTTAATAAACTAGTATCATCAATATTTAGCAATCAACATATTTGCATTTTGTTATATTAGGTGTTACAGAGTGGCAGAAAAAAGTAGACAAGTTCATTGACTTTGAACTGATTATTTTCAACATTTTACAGCAATTACCAAAGCATGATATGAAGGAGCTTTTCAACACAAATGCAATCACATAGTGCTTAATGTCTATTTTTACCTGTTTGGCTTCTGTCTGAGCTTTACTTATGTCATTTTTACAGGCCATCTTTTTTTGGGCAGCAAGAGTTGCTTCTGCTGCATCTTACAAGCCAACTGAAACAGCATTGAAGTGCTGCCGTGGAGAAGCCAGAGCTTCGACATCTTTATTACCCACTTCTTGAAGGGCATTTAGTCCATCTTTCTATTTTGCTGCTTAAAGTTTTAGAGTCCTTTAGGAAAAGCATTTCAAATCGGAAAATATTTCATTTAAGGACAAACATCCATGTTCATATATACACACACACATATATATATATCAACAAGCACAGCAATTTGAAGAGGGCTTGATAATAAGAAAAATAATTAACAATCATAACCTAAGTACAAACATACTGAATTAACTAAATTAATGATCACACAATTTCCATTTTGAATTTGGCTTCTTTCGGTTTTGGGTTTAACAGAGCTTCTTATTCCACTAGAAACAGTTTCATTCCATATGTTATCGTCAAATCTAGGAGAAAATGAGTTAATGAATAAGTGAAGATTTAAACAAACCACTTGATAACTGAAATCATTTCTAAAATCATAAAATTGAAATAATCACCATCCTAAATCAAGTTTAAAAGTAGAGATTATATGATTAAGTGCAAGTACATGAAAATAATTCATAAACTTTTTAAGAGCCATAAAATTAAAGTATTAAATAATTGTGGAAGCTGCATTATTAATACCTTTTAAATAATACTCATGAGACATCTCAAACTATGCAAGGTGCCAGCACTGAAAAAAACAAAATATGACCTCATATGACTTCAAAAGTCATTGACCATGCTGACTTTCTCAAAGAGTATCTGGATGGGTCAAGTGAGATAATGTAAGTGCAAGATAATGGCAGCTCTTACTTTTCATTTGCAAATGTCTCTAAAGAAGAAAACTATTCAACCTTAACATACACTTGAGAATAATTTGAACTTTAATATATATGCAAATAAATACATAATTAAAATGCTTTAATCCAGCATTTTAATTTATAAGAATATGAGATATTAAAAAAAAATTTTATAGCGAACATGTATTACTTTTGTGGTAAGCAAATAAAGTCAAGGAAAATTACTTCTATACTTCCTCAAAATTCAAATGTGTACAATACTTTAGAACACATTAGTTCACTCTTGTGTTGTTTGCATTTACTCTATTGATTAGATATTTATTTCTGCCACCAATAACCGCCTAAAAAAGAAAAGTATTTTAAAAGATATAAATGAATATGCACATCTTGTGCCAAAATAAATCCCCAAGGATATTATGTATTACGTTATTTGTTCCACCAAATGGTAAGCACAATTGATTCTAGGCAAATAGTGGAGGAAGTATGGCATGATCAAAAAGAATACTAAACTGAGTCAGCACAACTGGCTTCAAAATCAGGAGCTTTTTTGCTAACTATTTATGCAATCATGCACAAGCCTCCTAACCAACACTGCATGGGAGTAAGTTTCTAAAGTCATTCTAGCTTTTATGCTTCCAAGTATGTGTAAAACATACTTTCTGTCCCTGGTCGGCAATGTTTCTACACCTAGAGGTTAAATCCTCTTCCTCCACTTTTCAATTTTCAAAAGGAAGAGAAATTAGACACTAAAAAATTAATGACAGGGCAGTGAGATGGTGGCTCAGTGGCAGAATTCTCGCCTGCCATGCCGGAGACATAGGTTCAATTCCTGGCGCATGCCTATTCAATAAATAAATAAATAAATAAATAAATAAAAATAAAGACAAGTAGCTTGATACAAATCCTGAAGAGGATTCTAAAAGGGATTAGTAAAGATATACTTGTGACTGCTTAGAAGAAAAAGAACATTCATACTAGACAGCAGCTTGCTCATATAATTTTTTTCTCATTTAATCCACTTATTTAATTTAAAAATTTAATAACATTTCTATAGGGCTTATTATGTATCAGGCAGTGTTCAAAATCCTTTATAAACACTAATTCATTTAATCCTTATAATAGCCCAACTATCCGCCCCACTGTATAAATAAGGCAATGGAGGCACAGAGAGATTAAATTGCCCAAAGGTCATACATCGAATATGTAATATACAAGCTGGAGACCCAGGTGGTTTGTCTCCAGAGTCCATGCACTTAACCACCTTGAGATGACATAATCAAACTAGGTAATTAGGTCATTTTCAAGAGAAATCATTCTTTTCCTAGAAAGGAACATTGAATATAACAAAATCATATTGTAGGAATAACACTGTGTGAGATATAACTTAATCATCAAGTGCTAGATAAAGCCCAACTATCTGATTATGTTTTAGAATTTATACATGGGTCTGAACATTGAGGTTCCTGTTTAAAATAGAGTTGATCCTCAAATCGGTTCTTGAACAAACCCTGGCTTTTTTTTTTTTTTTTTTTTATTGTATAGTATAACATATATACAAAGTAAAGAAATAAAAAAGCTAGTTTTCAAAGCACTCTTCAAGAAGTGGTTACAGAGCAGATTCCAGAGCTTGTCATGGGCTATCACACGATCCTCTCATATTTTTCCTTCTAGCAGGTCCAGGATATAGAAGGCTAGAGTATGTAATACTTTATCACAATTGATTTTTTTTGTTTCTTTTTTTGTGAAAAATAACATATATACAAAAACGCTATAAATTTCAAAGCACAGCACCACAATTAGTTGTAGAACATATTTCAGACTTTGACATGGGTTACAATTTCACAATTTTAGGTTTTTTACTTCTAGCTGTCCTAAAATACCAGAAACCAAAAGAGAAATCAATTTAATGATTCAGCATTCATATTCATTTGTTAAGTCCTATCGTCTATGTATAACTCCACCATTGCCTTTGATCTTTCCATATCTCTCTTTAGGGTTGTTTCAGCTATGGCAATTTTAAATTTTTGATATTAGAAGGATCTGTCATTAATATGGGGTAGGGAGATGGAACTATCTGATGTTCTGGAGAGGCTGGGTTAGGTTTCAGGACTTATTGGACCAGGGACCCACCTGTAGGTTGTAGGTTTCTGGACAGTTACTCTAGTGCATGGAACCCATGTGGAATCTATATATTTCCCTAAGTGTTCTTTAGGATTGGCTGGAATGGTCCTGGTTGGGGGTTGGCAGGTTATGATAGGTGGTGAGGTCTACCTGAAGCTTGCATGAGAACAACCTCCAGAGTAGCCTCTTGACTCTACTTGAACTCTCTTTGTCATGGATAGTTTATTAATTACACTTGGTCAGGATGGAATTGTTGATCCCACAGTGCCAGGTCTGGTTTCATCCATGGGAATCAACTCTCATGTTGCCAGGGAGACTTTCACCCCTGGATGTCATGTCCCACGAAGCGGGGAAAGCAATGATTTCACTTGTAGAGCTGGACTTAGAGAGACTGAGGCCACATCTGAGCAACAACAGAGGTCCTCCAGAATTAACTCTTAGGCATGCCTATAGGTGGTCTAAGCTTCTCTGCTACTACATAAGCTTCATAACAGTAAGACTTATGATCAAGGGTATGCTTGACACAGTATCAGGGGATTCCCTGATGGTAAGGTTTAATAGTTCCATATTCTTTCTATCCTCCCTCATGGGACTTTATGAGAGAATAAAGGATAAGGAAAAAGCAGACAGCTGAGAGAAACATAGGGAGAGCTTGGAGAAAAAAGCCCCAGAGTTGCTAAGAGGACCCACAGAAGCTCAGAGAGGCCACTGGAACCAGAGCTGAAACCAACAAGATCTGGGAATGAAGACCAACAGACACCGGAGCCAGATGCCAGCAGTCTGTCTTCAGAGTCCAAGGCTTATCTTGTTGATGCCTTAATTGGGACATTTTCATGGCCGTAGAACTGTAAATTTTAAGTTAATAAATACCATTGTAAAAGTCAACCCATTTCTGGTATATTGCATTCCAGCAACTATGGCAAGCCAAAACAAACTGTCAGCAATCCCTCTAAGTTTTTATTTTCTTACCTAAAAAATGGAGTGATAATAGTACTAACCTTAAAAGGTTGCAATGAGACATAAGACAACTGCACATAAAGTACCAAACATAATACTAAATTAAATGTTAAAGTAAAAAACAAAAACAAACCAAACCCTAAAAAAAGCAAATGAGAACAATTACAAGTCTCTTAAGTTCAAAGAGGATTCCCTTTTAAACAAATTCACATTAATCAGAAAGTTTACACTTTACCTGAGACAGGTTAGAGATGCCTGGCAAAAAGCAAATGGAGTCCAATATGTTGGACTTCCCACTGCCATTTAAACTAGTGATAGCTTTAAAGACGGGGTCAAAACCATTGACTTCAGTCCTCTGAGCACAGAACTTGAATTCCTCAAGAACGATTGACTTAGTATGCATTTTCACTATGAGGTTGAGCAGGTAAACTTCTGTTGGGTGTCAAACAGGCCACAGATCAGTTCTGTTAAAAGCAAAAATAACAACATAAGTGGAACGCAAATCTGGATTCATAGTGAAATGTGAGAGAATAAAACATAGGAATGACAACCTAACAGAAATAAAACTGATACTCATCAAGCTAGGTTAACTCTCCTACTTAAAAACAAGCAAGAGATAGTCACTACCTGGGAGCTTATTAAACTTTTCAACCTAGAAATCAAACTTCTTAGCATTTCCGCTATTTTTCCAGGCTTGTCTTCCACCGTTACGCACTCTACTTAGCCTAGACTACCGATTATTTCACATCCCGTTCCCTTTACCCATAAAGTGCTTCTCCTGGATACTGGCGTGGCTCACTCTCCTTTACCGCACCCACGCCTCTGCTCAAATGTCACTTTTCTTGACTTTCCGTAAAATGGTATCTCTATCCACCCCCTCACTCTTTGTCCTTCATTGCATTAAAGCTAATATTAACAGTATTCACTTATTTACCCAACACACTATAAAGTAAGATTTTCACCACCGCTATGTCCCCGAAGAGTGCGTGACGCAGAAGGGATCAGTAGATAATTATGAATCCCATTTATTCCCCAGCATCTTGCTTTTACTCAGGCCATTGCCTCACCTCTTCAGGCCTATCTGTCAACATCTTCTCTTCTCCACTCCAAGGATGTGCAGGAATTAGTCACTTTGCCAGGAATTCTTTACACTCAATTCCAGCCTGAGGCCCCTTTGCTACTCACCTCCTGCCTGGAGGCACACACTCGCCTCGCTGCCGTCTCCTGCCGCTGGGCCAGGAGTCGCCCCGAAAGCTCCTGCGGGTCACAAGGGCGGGGCGCGCTGGCCAAACCTGCCAGGCTTCTAGGGTTACCGGGGAAACCCTACCATTGAATGGCAGCTCACTGCCGGGAAGAGACCTATTTACTCCTTTGAATTTCCACCCAAGTAAAAGACCCCGCCCTCACAGCCTAGTTCCTCTGCTGCTGTCTAGGAGCTGCCGTACTTCGCGGGTCCACTCTTTCTCTCCATAGGACGATAAAAAACGACAAGGAGATAGAAAAGAGGGTCTCAGTAATGGCGGCTCCCAGTGACTGACAGCACTGGCTCGGGGACTGAAAAAGCAGGCTGCGTATTTTGACATCGGCGTCCGGCACATCACGGGCAGTCCCAAACCTCAGCCTCGGGGGCCTCGGGGCCTCGGAAACGGCGAGCCACAAAGGCCGGCGGTGAGCCTTGGAGCCAGGTGCTGTCGTCTGCTCCGGCAGTTTTGCAGAGGGGCGGCTAGGTTCTCCAGTGCGAAGGGCCTTCTTCGACTTTTCAAGCGTCACAATCTACCCGGTTGGCTCAGAGGCCTCAAAAGGGAAGCTGCTCTTTGGTAGGACGGCGCGCAGTCTCCGCTGCTGTCCGACAGATGACCCGGGCTGGCCTTTCCATCCGGCTTCCGCGTCGGGAAGATTAACAGTGCTCCCTGCCTACATCTGACCTGAGGCCCGGAAAAGGAGCCGCAGGGGGCTGGTAGTAGATGCTAGACAAAGAGGTGTTCCCCTTCTTGCATTGAAAAGCTCTGTGTAATGATAACTAGTAGCAGAACTACCCATCTCCGGGAATTATTCTGGAAACCTCTTATTCTAATTAGTATTTGTTGAGCTTTCTGTGCCAGCCTGTATTCTAAAGTGCTTTTTAAAGTTCTCATAGCAAGCTTATGAAATATGTCTTTTTTTTTTTTTTCATTTTACAGATGAGTAACCTGAGTCACAGAAAGGGTAAACATCTTGTCCAAGTAGCAAGTGAGGAAGCCCTGATTTATTCCTGGGCACTCTGGCTCCATTGAGCTCTTAAATATTGTGTACTACTCAGCTTATGTATAGAATCCAGTCCCACTAATAGCCAATCCTCTTATGTATCAGTGTGTATTGTTCCTTAAAAAAATAAAAAGTTCTGGTTTCCTCACCATTGAGCATGTTGATACTAATGAGTTAGGCAGGTCTCAGCTCCAGAATGGGGTTGGTGCAGTTCCAGATGAGGTATAAAAAGAGGGTGCAACCAATATGCTATTTTAGGGCATGTAATTAAAGTTGCTTTCTTGGTCCCTGTTTAGGTTTACTTTAAGCTGCTGGAATGTAATATCCCAGAAATGGTTTGGCTTTTACAAAGGGGATTTATTAGCTTATAAATTTATAGTTCTAAGTCCATGAAAATGTTCTGGCATCAAGAGAAAGATAACTTTGACTCTGAAGAAAGACAGGGTGGGTGGGGTTCCTCTGTCAAATGTAAAGTCATGCGGCCGGCAACTGCTGGTCCTTTGCAATTTGCTTTGCTTTCAGCTTCTCATTCCACTGGTGTCCTTGCTGAGATTCTGTGTCCACGGGTGGGTGTTCTGTTTGCATCCCCAGGGCATTTTTCCTCTCTCTGCAGTCCTTCACAGGTTGTATCTCTCTCCAAAATGTCTCTGGGTATTTCTTTTTTCTCTCTAAATGTCTCTGTATCAACTCTCTCCACTTTTGCTATCTTTTTGTCATCCCGCAATGATAAATAAAGAGGAATAAAACCCACCTCGAGTTGGTTTTATTCCATGGAAGCAACGTAGTTAGAAGATCCTGCCCACAGCAGGTCTGCATCCACAAGAATGGATTAGATGAACAGCTTTTCTGGGGTACGTAACAGTTTCAAACCATCACAGTTTCCCAGGTGCTTTGCCCTCATCTACACTAATCTTAAACTACCAAGAATGGGTTCTGCTTTGAAATAGTTTCTCTACGTAAGAGAATAAAATAAGTTTGGGTCTTTGTTAAGAATTACTTTTTTTACTCTCATATCGGTAGTAGCCTAATGTCAATTTAGTGAGACAGTTACCTTTGTCACCTTGGCTCTTGCCTCACCTATGTTCTACAATTATTCACTGGTATTGGTTCTATTGAATCTTACACATTTACTTGCAGCTGTCCCTTTCATCACTTTGTGATGAAATGGAAATGGAAAGGAACCTCCAATGTGGATTTTATCAAGTTACAAAATTACATTATTCTTTAAGGATGTCATGGTCAGATTCATGTGTCGACTTGACCAAGTGGTCACCCATCCCCCCCCACCCCTCATTTCTTCCAGATCTGTAACTAGACTAAAGTCCTAACAGGCCCCTAAAAGTGAGGAGCAAACGATCACACATGAGGAGGTAGGTTATATTCCAAAAGAATGAATCAAAATGTGGTCGGCATTACCTGAGGTTGAGGTGCCAGAACTGCCCTGGTATAATGTAGATGGGGGGATCCAAAGGCTTGGAGAGATTGGAATGTTAGAGTGTATTTCTCATGCAAAGCCTGCTCTTACACCCCAGGAATGTCCAGAGAATGTACCTTTTACCAGAACAGTGAGAAATAAATTTGTGAGACTGGTACCATCATCCCTGAAGAGCTCTGTAGTTGCACTTCTCTGTAGGTCAGATATTACTGTGGGAACTGCTGTCACTGAGCTGGAATCCTTAACCAAAATGGGAAGACCAGATCCTGAGTTGGCAGAAGCCAGGTGGCAGCACTTAATCACCAAAGACAGGGTGGACACGGCTATTATGATAGCAAATTCAAAGCAGGAGGCAAAATAATCTGACTAGCAGAGATTTGTAGCATTGGCTAGTAAATCATGGGGTACTAGAAATAAAATAAATGAGCAGTCCACTAAATTCTTGTTTGAGCTGTATAAACAAAAGAGTTCTAGGTCAAGTGAACAGAAGTCTAAAGTGAATTACAAAAACAATTTTGTAATTGTTTTTAATCAATTTCCAGACATGAGACAGTTTGCAGATCCAGAGCCCCTCGAATGAAGGGGAGTCCAGATCCCTTTGGGGGAGAAACTGTTACACTGCCACAAATTTATACTGTTAATCTTCCTCCAAACCTTCCCCAAGGAGACCTTTTACCAGGGTAACTGCGCATTGGATAAAAGTTCATATTTCGGGGATTATTAGCCACTGGTTCAGAAGTGACATTAATTCCAGGGGACATCACTCTGGTCCACCAGTCAGAGTGGGGGTTTATGGAGGCCAGTTGATCGATGGAGTTTTAGCCCAGGTCTGTCTCACAGTGGGTCCAGTGGGCCCCCGGATCCATTCTGTAGTTATTTTCCCAGTTCCAGAATGTATAATTGGAATAGACATGCTGAGCAACTGACAGAATCCCCACATTGGCTCTGTAACTCAGGCATTGAGGGCTATTATGGTGGGAAGGCCAAGTGGAAGCCACTAGAACAGACCTTACCTAGCAAAATAATAAATCAGAAGCAATATCAAATTCCTGGAGGGATTGCAGGGATTACTGCCACTCTTAAGGACTTGAAGGATGCAGGGGTGGTGATTCCCACCACATTCCCATTCAACTCTCCTATTTGGCCTGTGCAGAAAACAGATGGGTCTTGGAGGATGACAGTAGATTATCATAAGCTCAGCCGGGTGGTAACTCCAATTGCAGCTGCTGTTCTGGATGTGGTTTCATTGCTTGAGCAAATCAGTACATCCCCAGGTACCTGGTATGCAACTATTGATCTGGTAAATGCTTTTTTCTCAATAGCTGTTAGTAAGGACCACCAGAAATAGTTTGCTTTCAGCTGGCAAGGTCAGCAATCTACTTTCATGGTCCTACCTCAGGGGTATATCAACTCTCCAGCCCTATGTCATAATCTTCTCTGCAGGGAACTTGATTGTTTCTCCCTCCCACAAAACATCACACTGGTCCATTATATTGATGATATCGTGTTGATTGAACCCAGTGAGCAAGAAGTAGCAACTACTCTAGACTTATTGGTAAGGCATTTGTATGTTAGGGGATGGGAGATAAATCCAACAAAAACACAGGGGCCTTCCACCTCTGTGAAATTTCTAGGTTTTCCAGTGGTGTGGGGCATGTCGAGATATCCCTTCTAAGGTGAAGGATGAATTGCTGCATCTGGCCCCTCCTATGACCAAAAAAGAGGGACAACACTTAGTTGGTCTCTTTGGATTTTGGCCACAACATATTCCTTATTTGGGTGTGCTACTCTGGCCCATTTATTGAGTGACCAGAAAAGCTGCTAACTTTGAGTGGGGACCTGAACAAGAGGAGGTTCTGTGACAGGTCCAGTCTGCTGTACAAGCTGCTCTGCCACTTGGACCATAGGATCCAACAGATCCAATGGTGCTGGAAGTGTCAGTGGCAAGTAGAGATGCTGTTTGGAGCCTTTGGCAGGCCCCTATAGGAGAATCACAACACAGACCCTTAGGATTTTGGAGCAAAGCCTTACCATCTGCTGCAGATAACTACTTTCCTTTTGAGAAGCAGCTTTTGGTCTGCTACTGGGCCTTAGTAGAGACTGAGCGCTTAACCTTGGGCCACCAAGTTACCATGAGATCTGAGTTGCCTATCATGAGCTGGGTGTTGTCTGACCCACCAAGCCATAAAGTTGGGTGCACACAGCAGCACTCTATCGTAAAATGGAAATGATATATACGAGATAGGGCCAAAGCAGGTCTTGAAGGCACAAGGAAGTTACATGAGGAAGTGGCCCAAATGCCCATGGTCTCCACTCCTGCCACATTACCTATTCTTTCCTAGACCAGAGCTATGGCCTCTTGGGGAGTTCCTTACAATGAATTGACTGAGGAAGAGAAAACTCGGGCCTGGTTTACAGATAGTTTGGCACAATATGCAGGTACCACCTAAAAGTGGACAGCTGCAGCAGTACAACCCCTTTCTGCTATATCCTTGAAGGACAGTGGTGAGGGGAAATCCTCCCAGTGGACAGAACTTTGAGCAGTGCACCTGGTTGTTCATTCTGCTTGGAATGAGAACTGGTGAGAGGTGCATTTGTATACAGACTCATGGGCTGTTGCTAATGGTTTGTCTGGGTGGTCAGGGACTTGGAAAGACCATAATTGGAAAATTGGTGACCGAGAGGTCTGGGGAAGAGATATGTGGATACACCTTTCTGAGGGGGCTAAAAACATGAAGATATGTGTGTCCCATGTGAATGCGCACCAGAGGTTGACTTCAGCAGAGGAAGGTTTTAATAATCAAGTGGATAAGATGACCTGTTCTGTGGACACCAGTCATCCTCTTTCCCCAGCAACTCCTGTCATTGCCCAATAAGCTTATAAACAAAGTGGGCATGGTGGTAGGGATGGAGGTTATGCATGGGCTTAGCAACATGGACTTCCACTCACCAAGGCTAACTTGGCTATAGCCACTACTGAGTGCCCAATCTGCCAGTAGCAGAGACCCACACTCAGCCCCAATATGGCACCATTCCCCGAGGTGACCAGCCAGCTACATGGTGGCAAGTTGATTATACTGGACCACTCCCATCATGGAGGGGTAGGGATTTCTTCTAACTGGAATAGATGCATACTTTTGATATGGGTTTGTTTTCTGTGCATGCAATGCTTCTGCCAAAACTACCATCCATGGGCTTACAGAATGCTTATCCATCATCATGGTATTCCACACAGCATTGATTCTGTTCAAGGAACACACTTCAGAGCAAATGAAGTGCAGGAATGGGCACATGCTCATGGAATTCTCTGGTCTTACCATGTTCCCCATCATCCAGAAGCAGCTCAATTGATAAAAGGTGGAATGGTTTTTTGAAAACTCAATTACAGTGCCAACTGGATGACAGTATCTTGAAGGGCTGGGTCAATATTCTCCAGGAAACTGTGTATACTCTGAATCAGTCTCTGCTGTATGGTGCTGTTTTCCCATAGCCAGGATCCATGGTTCCAGGAACCATGGAAATAGGAGTTGCACCACTCACTATTACCCCTAGTGATCCACTAGGAAAATTTTTGCTTCCTGTCCCTGTGACCCTGAGCTCTGCTGGTCTACAGGTTTTAGTTCCAAAAGGGAGAGTGCTTCCACAAGGAGAAACAACAATGATTCCATTGAACTGGAATCTAAGACTGCCACCTGGTCACTTTGGGCAACTCATGCCCCTGGTTCCACAAGCCAAGGAAAGGATTACTTTATTGACTGGGGTGATTGACCCTGACTTTCAGAGGGAAATCGGACTGCAACTACACAATGGAGGTAAAGAAGAGTTTTCCTGGAATATAGGAGATCCCCTAGGGCATCTTTTAGTACTACCATGCCCTATGATTAAAATCAATGGAAAACTGCAACAACTCAATCCTGGCAGGACTACCAGTGGCTCTGAAACTTCAGGGATGAAGCTTTGGGTCACCCCACCAGGGAAAGAACCATGGCCAGCTGAAGTGCTTGCAGAGGGTAAAGGGAACATGGAATGGGTAGTGGAAGAAGGTAGTGATAAATATGTACTATGACCACGTGATCAGTTACAGAAACAAGGACTGTAATGCTGTTTTGTTCATGTTATACTATTTAAGTTGTAAGATATCAAGTTTAAGAATGAATATTACCCAAGGACTTGCACCCTGTTCTGGAGAGATTTAATGTGTTTCCAGTTATATGTAGGACAATTGAATATTGTTAGGTGAAAGAAAAAATGTGTTTTATTGCTTTTTATTTAGAAATTAGGTATGGTTTAAGGTGATGTGTATAGCTGTCAAGTTGACAAGGGGTGGACTGTCATGGTCAGGGTCATTGCATCCACTTGGCCAAGTGGTGATACCTGTTTGTCTGATTGGGCAGGTGCTGGCCTGTCTGTTGCAATAAGGACATTTCATAGAATTAAATCATGATCATCTCAGCTGCATCTACAGCTGACTCCATTTGTAATCAGCCAAGGGGAGTGTCTTCTGCAATGAGTCATGCTTAATCTAATCACTGGAAGTCTTTTAAGGAGGATTCAGAAGAGACAGGCTCTCTTCTTGCTTTGACTGGTGAGACTCTCCTGTGGATGGCTGGTGAGACTCTCCTGTGGAGTTCATCCAGACCTTCAATTGGAATTGTCAGCTTCACAGCCTGCCCTACAGATTTTGGATTCTATGCCCCCATGGTTATATGAGATACTTTATAAATTTTATATTTACAAATATAAATGAGTTCTGTTTCTCTAGAGAACCCTAACTAATACCATGAGTATCTTTGTTTCTTAAGACTGCCATAACAAAGTACCATTAACTGAGTGACTTAAAAAACATAAAATTGTCTTATAGTTCTGGAGGCTAGAAATTCAAAATCAAGGTGTTTGCAGGACCATGCTCCATCTGAAACTTCTAGGAGAGAATACACTTTAGCCTCTTCTAGTTTCTGGTATTTCCCAGCTATCTTTGGCATTCCTTGACTTGTGGAAATATCTGCCCCTGTCTTCACATGGCCTAGTCTACTATATCTCTCAGTGTGTCCAAATTTCCTCTTTGTGTAAGGACACGGTCATATTGGATTAGAGTCCACCATTATCTTGTTTGACCTCATTTTAACTAATTGCATCTTCAAAGACCTTATTTCCAAATGAGATCACATTCACAGAATCAGGGAATTGGACTTCAACATACCTGTTTGGGGGATACAGTTCAACCCATAACTGTAAGACAGACATTAATGGCCTTTGCAATTACTTTGATAGATAATCTGCTGATATCCTTAGGTCAAATGGATGAATGTGTACATGCTAATGCACTTTCTTCTTTTTTTTTTAACTTTATTTTATTTTTGAACATGGGCAGGTACCAGGAATCAATCCCAGGTCTCTGGCATGGCAGGTGAGAACTCTGCCTGCTGAGCTACCGTGGCCCATGCTAATGCACTTTCAATGGATAAGGTCTTCTGGGTGGTTATAAAAATATACACACTTAACTACTTCTCTTAAAAGTCTTAGCGAATGCTAGAAACACTTGGGAATTTCTGTTAGAGTTTAGATAAATTGCATATATTAAGCATCATGTGGATTTTAAAAATAGTACAATTGAACAGTACCAATGCTGACTTACAAATCTCCTTCCTGAGATCACCACAAGGAAGAGGAAAGGCCTGGGCATGAAACCACTTTAATACCCCCTAATATGGGAGACAGAGGCCTGGAAATAAAGATCACTGCAGGGTAAATGCCATATAAATATAGCACTCTTTTTGTTTCGTCACCATGGATCAAAAACTTGAAAGTATTGACAATGGTAGGTGGTGGCTATACTAAGCAGAAATCCAGTAGATTAGTGGAACCTTAGTTGTTACATAGAAGGCAGCAGCCTCAGCAAGGGGACACAAAGTCATAAATGGGGACCTAGGAGACAGATTAGGTCTTTGTGTTAGTTAGATTCAGTTGTCAACTTGGCCAGATGAGCATGCCTAGTTTTGTTGCTACAGACATGAGCCAATGGTACGTGAACCTCATCTGTTGCTGATTTACATCTGCAGTCGGCTAGGAGGCGTGCTTGCTGCAATGAAGGACATTTGACTTAATTGGCTGGTGCTTAAATGAGAGACTGCAATGTAGCACAGCCTAAGCAGCTTGGCATTCCTCATCTCAGCACTCACAGCTCATCCCAGGCCTTTGGAGATGCAGAAGGAAGTCACCCCGGGGAAAGTTGTTGGAACCCAGGGGCCTGGAGAGAAAGCCAGCAGAGACCATCCTGTGCCTTCCCATGTAAGAAAGAACCTCAGTGGAAAGTTAGCTGCCTTTCCTCTGAAGAACTAACAAAATAAATCCCCTTTTGTTAAAAGCCAATCCATCTCTGGTGTGTTGCATTCCGGTAGCTAGCAAACTAGAACAAATTTGGTACCAGAAGTGGGGTACTGCTGTGGTTTGCAAATACCAGATACATTGGAATAGTTTTGGATGGCAAAGGGGAAGATTTTGGAGGAAATGAATGAGAATGATGGAGAAGTCCTGGAGTGCTTGAAGAGACTGTTGGTGGAAATGGAACCACTGCCAATCTTGACAAAGGAGGACACAAAAGGGAGAGATTGGAGTTTGCAGAGTGAGAACCATGGAAGCTCGAGTCTGAAGACAAGAAACCTTGGCCAGGAGAGTGGACCCACCCATATACATGGAGAGGGTGAGTTTACCCTGAAGGGCGAGGATGAGTCTCCCCTCTCATTGCAGTGGAAGAGTTGTGTAGCCTCAGGCCTTGGAAAAGGTGTAGCATGCTCCTTGGGGGACTGGGAGAGCCTGGCTGCCACCACATGGAGGGGTTGAGCGTGTGCCCCAGAAATGGCAGAGAGCCCAGGGGTGGCCCTGATGCCTGGAGAGAGTGGAGCCAAGAGGTGGTCTCTTCGATGTTCCCCAAGGTTGATTTGGAAAGAGGCGGGCCACTGCATAGGCCCTTGGAAGGGGTGGGACTGCCACATTCTAAAGCCAAAGGATAAATGACTTTCAGACTTTGAAATCCCACGGCACTTGCCCTGCAGGTTTTACATCTGTGTTTCTTCCAATTTCTCCCTATGGAAATGAAAATCTGTATCCTGTGAATATCCTCCTTTGCATATTGGCACTGGACTTGTTTTGAGATTCACAGGTCCACAGCAAGAAGAGAATTTTTTGCACCTGTTTAAGGTGATGTTTGTAGTTGCCAAGTTGACAAGGGGTGGACA
>PVIY010041015.1:0-21896 GCA_004026745.1 Myrmecophaga tridactyla | reverse complement strand
AAATAAAAATAGAATGAAACTTCCAGACACACACACACACACACACACACACACACACACACACGGCATACGTATATATAACAACACAGCTAATCTTACACTCAATGCTGAAAGCATAAAATGTTCCCCTTGAGATCTGGAACAAGACAAGAATGGTTGCTTTCAGTATCGCTGTTCAGTTTTGTACTGGAATTCCTTTTAAAAGAGATTAGTAAAAAATTAAATAAGAGGCACCCAAATTAGAAAGGGAGTATTAAAAATTAATTACCAATTCATATCCTTGAGTTCCTTTCTTCCAAGTCTTTGTCAACTAACGGGGATCATATGTCAACCCTGTATTTAGTCTCTTATGGAACCACCAACCTGCCCCCAGAGGGGCTACACACATTCTACTTCCCTACAGTAGAATCACATAGTTTTCCCTAAGTATAGTTACTTATTTATGCATCCACCACCACAATCTATATGAGACTATTTCCATTTCTTCCACAAAGAGAGGAAAAGAGGAGAAAAAGTAAAAAGAAACAACAACAATGTGAATACCATATATTCCCTTTATAATGCTAAGGAAGTTCTCTTCTGTTTCTTTCCTTGAAGAGTTTTCATCAGGAAAGGATGAAAATTTTGTCATATGCTCTTCTGCCTCCATTGAGATGATGAGGTGGTTTTTCCTCTTTAATTTATGAATGTGGTGTATTGCATTAATTGATATTCTTGTGTTGAATTATCCTTGCATACCTGGGATAAATCCCACTTCACCAGGGTGTGTAATTCTTTCAATGTGCTGCAGGAGTCGATTTGCAAGTATTTTGTTGAGGATTTTTGCATCTATATTCATTACAGATCATTCTGTAAGTTTCTTTTTTTGTAATACCTTTGCCTTGCTTGGTATCAGGGTGATATTAACTTCATAGTATGAGTTAGATAACTTTCCCTCATCTTTAACACTTTTAGCAAGATTGATACTATTTCTTTCTTGAATGGTTGGCAGGATACGCATGTGAAGCCACCTGGCTTTGGGCTTTTCCTTTTTAGGAGTTTTTTTGATGACTGATTCAATCTCTTTACTTGTGATTTTCTTCCCTGAGGTCTTCCATTTCTTTGCAAGTCAATGTTGGTTGCTCATACTGTTCACAGGAGTTATTCATTTCATCTAGGTTGTTAAGTTTGTTAGTACATAATTGCTCATAGTATTTTGTCATTACCACCTTTATTTCTGTGGGACCAGTAATTATTTTCCCTTCCATTTCTGATCTTGTTTATTTGCAACCTGTCTCTTTTTTTCCTTTGTGAGTCTAGCTAAGGATCCATCAATAAAATTGATTTTCTCAAAGAACAAACATCTGGCTTTATTTATTCTCTTTTTCTTCCAGGAGATCAGTTAATTCCTGGAGTTTTGGTCTTCCTTCTTTTTTTTTAACATAGCCATTTAAGGCAATAAATTTCCCTCCCAGCACTGCCGTTGCTGATCCCAAAAGTTTTTATGTGCAGTTCTCATTTTCATTTGCCTCAGGATATTTATTGATTTCTCCTGCAATTTATTCCTTGACCCACAGATTGTTTATGAGAGTGTTTTTAAGTCTTCATATATTCCACCTGTTATTATTTTCCAACTTTGTTACACAGTAGTTAAATAAGTGTTTTGAATATTTTCTATCTTTTAAAATTTATACAGACTGCTCAGTGTCCCTACATGTGATCTATCCTGGAGATTCATCCATGAGCACTCAAGAAAAAGTGTATTGTTGGGTACAATATTCTGTAAATGTCTCTTAAGTCTAGCTCATTTATCTATGATTCAAGATCTCTGTTTCCTTATTGATCCTCTACTCACTGATAAGATGTACCACTCATCGATAAGAGCAATATATTGAATTCTTCAAATATTATTGTAGAAGAGTCTCCTTTTCCCATCAGTGTTGTCATTGTTTGCCTCATGTATTTTGGAACTCTGGCTTGGTGTGTAGATATTTATGATTGTTCTTTCTTCCTGCTGAATTGCCCCCTTTGTAATGCATACTGTCTTTCTTTGTTTCTTTTATTTGATTTACAATTGAGGTCTAATTTATTTAATATAGGTATCACAGCACTTTTTGTTTGTTGTTTGCATGAAATATCTTTGTACTAACTTTCACTTTTGACCTATTTTTGCCCTTGTGTCTTAAGTGAGTCTCTTGTAGTAAGCATAGTGATGGATCCTGTTTTTTATTAGGGAGGTTAAGCCATTAACACTTAACGTTATTACTGTAAAGTCAGTACTTCTACTATTTTGTCTTTTGGACTCTGTCATATTTTATTTTTCATTTATTTCTTTCTTTGCTTACCCTATCAGTCAACCTTACTGCTAGTCTTAAGTTCTACACTCTTCTCCAGACTCATTCCCCTATCTGCATGCAGTCCTTCCATTAGTATGTCTTGTAGAACAGGTCTCTTGTTCACTTACTCTCTCAATGTATGCTTTTCTGTAAACATTTTAAACTTTCCCTCATTTTTGAAGAAAAATTTGCCAGATATAGAATCTTCATTGGTAAGTTTTCTTAACTATACCATACTACTGTCTTCTTGCCTCCATGGTTTCCATTGAGAAATGTACACTGTCTTATTGAGTGTCCTTTGTTGTGATGGATTGCTTTTCTGTGCTGCTTTGAGAATTCTCTTTGTCTTTGAGATTTGAAATCCGATTAGTAAATGTCTTGGAGTATGTATCTGGATTTTTTCTCTTTGGGGTGTGCTGTGCTTCTAAGATCTGTAATTGCATGTCTTTCATGAGAGCTGGGAAATTTTCAGTGATTATTTCTTCCATTATTCTGTCTGTCCTTTTTCCCTTCTCTTCTCCTTCTAGGACACCAAAAAACATGTGTATTCATGTATTTCATGTTGTCATTCAATTCCCTGAGTTCCTACTAATATTTTTACATACTTTTCCCTATTTGTCATTTTGCATGTAGGATTTCAGATGTCCTATTTTCTACCTCAATAAATCTTTCTTTCTTCTGCCTCTTCAAATCTGTTGTTATATGTCTACATTGTGTTTTTCATGCCTTTTCTTGTGACTTTCATTCCCCTAAGTTCTGCCATTTCCTTTTCCAAGCCTTGAGGTTCCTCTGTGTAGACATCATTTGCCCTATTTATATCCTTCATCTATTTTCCACATTTTAAATAACTCAATGAATTGATTTAGAAGATTTTTTAACACCTCGTTAGTTCACTGTCATAAATCCTGTGTCTCTGTTGAGCCGTTAATTTGTTTCTTTGGTTGGACCATATTGTTGTGGTTGCTGGTATGAGTGGTGGTTTTCTGCAGGTGTGGATGCCTCTGATTTTCTTGGTTAGTTTTTTTCTGTAAGTCATTTAATCTCTTCTGCCTAAGGTTTTTTGGTTGGTTGGCTTTGTTTTTCATTTGTTTGTTTCTTTCAGGGGCCATTTGACAAATTGAATCTGTCAAATTGAATCTGGTCTCCCCCAAAAACAAAACTCCCAGAGTTGCCTACTTCAGAGATGGGTACTTTTATTGTTGTTATTCAACATTGTACCATAAATCCTTGCTAAAGAAATTAGGTAATAAATCAATACAAATGGTATCAAGTTGGAAAGAAAGAAGTAATGCCATTAGTATTCAAGGTGATATGATGCTTTATACAGAAAATATGAAAGCATCCACCCAAAAACTTCTAGAGTTCATAAACAATCCAAGATAAATGTAGACTACAAGTTTGACAAGCAAAATCAGGTGAATTTTTTACACCAGGAAAGAACATTCATAACCGTGATTGAAAAAAAATTCATTCACCACAGTATCTAAAAGAATGAAATACATGGGAATAACTTTAACTGGAGAGGTGAAGAATTTGAACACTGAAAACTGCAAAGCATTGTTGAATGAAATTAGAGAAGAACTAAGTAAATGAGAAGATATCCTACATTTTTGGATAGAAACAATTAATATTATTATGTTGTCAATACCACCTAAAGTGATCTACAGCTTCAACATAGCCCCTACCAATTCCTAAGAGCCTTTGTAACAAAACTGAAAAAGTCAATCCTCATTCATATGGAATCTAACTTCTCCAGGACTTTCCCTTAGCATGGTGCATTTATTTATTTTCATGTCTCTTGGCTCATTTAGACTGTGTGAGCGGAAGCACAATGTCTTATAATTTTCTTCATTCTCAGACCACAGGTCAGTGCTTATCATACAATATTGCTGAATAAATATTTGTTGAATGGCTGAAAACAAATGGTGGACAGAGTTTAACAGATATTGCTAATGATGACAGAGAAAGGAGAAGTAGTGAAACAAAAGGGAATACTGTTGACAGAAGGCAGCCTAAAATGGAGATGGCATATCAGTAGAGAAAGATTGGAGACAGAGAATATTTTAGTTTACCCAGAGACTCTCTCCTGAATCAGCAATTCAAAATTAAAAGAAATCTTGTAATACCAGAGCCCCAAAGTAAAGAGAGGGAAAGGAGATGAACACGAAGTTCCACAGCTTTGACCCAAGGGTCAAAACCGGCCCAAGTGTGCATTCTGTTTTTCTTCCTTATCTCCAGAGAATGATATGTCTGAGGAATAGAATGACAAAAAAATACCACTTTAATGAGGCTCAAGGAATGAAATCCCTAAAGGCACAAAAATTCTAAAGGCTTCTCATACACTATCCCAGGTCTGCTGTATCTATCACTGGTGAGGAGGAAACACATTTGTGTCTTCTCAAGACCTCATGAGTTGTTCCTTCTCTCTGCCCTTCCTGGAAGCAGCGCTTCCAACTTCATCTTTCATTCAAAGAAGATTCAACATTGGTGAACTAAAACACTTCCTTGATGATTTCTGGGTGAGTCACAGAGGCCTCACTGGGGGAAGGGGTGATGTATTATGACTGCACGGACCCCTTTTATCGATAATAATGTCAGGTGTCCAACAAGGGGAACACAAAGAGAGTTTAATCATCCAAAGTATTGCCTAGTTAAAAATTCTGATTGTGGAAGGAGTTAATGCATACACCAAGATGTCTTCTTTCTCTAACCTGTCTCACTTCGTTTTAATGTTCACTTATGGGGATTATCTCTTTGAAATATATGTTTAAACACATTCATCCACTTTTTATTTTAATCATTCAACAAGTATTAATTCATCCAATATTTCACACAGGCACTAAATATTATTCTGGGAATAAATAAATGAATAAGATGTTGTTCTTATTTCAAAAGATTGCATATAAAGTAAGCAGTAACATCGCAATGAGTACAAGCAGTATTGTAGGTTGGCACTGAAGTCCTGGTGAAATATATCCAAAGATTTGGACTCATCCTGTGCAGTGAGTGAAAGCCCCACAATGGTGCTGAGAACTGTACTGGTCCTTGAAGGAGAATTTGGAGTAATTCCAAGAGGAGAAGAGGGTAGAGGCAAACCAAGAAGAGACAGGAGTGTCACAAATGTGGGATCAGTATACCTATAAAGCACGTTTGAGGTTAAAATGTGTTCTGAATATCTGATGAATAATGACTGCTCAGGAGTGAAAAGTGGGACATGAGTCTGGACAGGTTGGCAGCAGATGATTCACAGCTAGCCTTGTGCTGTGTCTTCAAGGTTGATATTTGGGTTTGAAGGTCTTGAAGAGTTGGTGCCAGATTTAGAGAAAGTGTGTTAGAATGCCATGACCTGTTGAAAGCTTACTCTATGTCAATGGAATATAGCTGTTTAAGAACCCCAGAGAGAGGATGAGGGCTGGGAATTGCATAGTGAAAGTGGTGATGGAGGCTTAAAGGATGAAATCTGTGGGGCGTTGAATCATAACATGTAAAGATAATCATTATTGATATAAACACAATACCAGACATTCTATATTTCTTATTTTATTTAATTATTTCAATTTTCTAAGCAATTGGTATCACCATTCTAATCTATGTATGAAGCATGTGAGTCTTACAGTGGAGAGATATTCTTATTCATGGCATGTAATTGCATCTGGAGTGAAGCTTGGGGTTTGTGGTTTCTTAGGCCTTTTCGTTTATGAAATAACTTTACTTATAAAAAAACAATTTTTTGAATGAGTATTAGACTTTCAGAAAAATTCCAAGGATAGAACAGAGAGTTTCCATAAACTCCACACCCATAGATCCTCTGTTCTTAACATTTGCCATCCATATACTGCATTGCATTTATTTGGTATAAATTCTTACTCTCTTTGTGACAGTGACAGTTTCTCACATTCTCGTTTCCAACGGATTGGTTAGTTTTGAGGAGTGCAGTACAGTTGTTAGTAGAATGTCCTTTAGTTGGAATTTGAATGATGTTTCTCTTATGATTCAAATGTAGTTAGTGCGTTTTGTAGAAAGATAACAGAAATAAAATGCTATTTTCTCACATCGTATCCAGGGCACATCTTATCAACGTGAGTTATCCCTGTAGATGTGGACCTTCATCAACAGTGTTTTCCTGTTTTTTCCACTATTGAGTTCCTCATCTCTGTGCTTCACCAAATATCTCCTTCGGAAAGAAGCCTCTATGTGAAGACGCCACTTTAGGAGTGGAAGTTATTCCCCACCTCATTGAGAGAGCAATATGTACATAAATTAATGTAATTTTCCTGCTTGGGATTTGACTCTTATTATTCAATACTTTATTTCTACAGTATAAACTGACTTTTACTTCAGTAGGATAAAATGCTACTTCATTTTTTGTTCAATTTCTTCCAGTTTTGTGATCTCTTTGTGCTATGTGCTGTGACTCTTTGATATACTCCCTTATTTGAGGGCTTTATTTTAGCTCCTACGTAGTTTTTTGGTACTACAAGGTGATTCAGGCTTTTCTTGTATATTTCTTGCTACGGTACTAAAAACATCATTTCTCCAAGGAAACTTGTATTTGAGAAAGTTTAAAGACAAAGTCAAGGTCCTATCTGTGCTCCTTGCTATTGCTCTCTAGGTCCTCTCTGCTGAGAGGAGACAGACCATCTACTAAAACGTGCGGAAACACGTACCTATAAATGCTTCTGCATATAACACTCTGTATCTGTATTTACCTACACACAAATTCATACCAATGTGTCTAACTCTAAATCATTGCAAAGTAGACTATCCCAGCCCTGCCCCTTGTTTTTCTGTCACCTCCCATTCCACTGTGGAAAACGCATTCCCCCAACTGTCATTCATTTACTTAATTGCATTACCCCAGCCTACATGCATGAATGAAAAAGAACTGCTAACCAAAACCCTAGTTATGCCGGTTTGAAACTGTTCTGTACCACAGAAATCCATTTCCTTTTAACCTCGTTTTACTATTGTAGGGTGAAGTCTTTTCTATTCAGTTGTTTTCATCAGATATTGTCCACCCAATCGTGGGTGAGGCCTTTTGATTAGGCAGTTTCCATGGAGATTTATCTCCACTCATTCAAGGTGGGGTTACTTATTGGAGTTCTTAAGAGGAGATTGATTTATAAAAAGCTTCAGGACTGACAGAGATGCAGACGTTTGGAGATGCTTGAGTGCTGACAGAGAGAGCCGATGTGTAGACATGGATGTTTGGGGATGTAGAGCCCAGCAGACATCAGCACTTGGATTCCCATGAGATGTTAAGCAAGCCAGAACCCAGAGTTGTGTCCCAGAGGAGCTAAGTGAAAGCTCACAGATGCTTAGAGAGGAAACCACTGACATGAGAACTAGAAGCAACAGAACCAGGAACAAGGACCAGCAGACACCAGCCATGTGCCTTCCCATTGCACAGATTTCACCTTTCTCAAGTCTAGGTATCTCTATGGATGCCTTAGATTGTTCATTTTTATGGCCTTAGAACTGTAAATTTGTAACACAATAAATTCCCTTTTTAAAAGCTCTTCCATTTCTGGTATATTGCATTCTGATAGCATTTAGCAAACCTAAATTCTCATGTTTCAAATTTGATCCACTGGAATACAGTAATTATACACACTTTCTTTTGCATTCATTTTCTAGACTCCAGTAACATCCAATATTTCTCTGTTAACACCTTTTTCTCCTAATTCCCTCAGAAAGGGTGTTTCATACATTTGGAATAAAGATCAATTGTTGTGTCACATTTTGCATTCAATACTGGAATTCCCTCACTCTTCAAATGAATTTTTTATCTCCATATATTAGGTTCACTCTGCATTGTAAAGTTCAACTGTGTTTTAACAAATGCATAAAGTCAGGTGTCTATAATTACGGTACTACAGAATAGTTTCACACTCTAAAAATTCCCCTTGGTTCATCTATTCAACCTCCATTCCCCTAATGTCCTTTTGAAACCAGTGATCATTCTATTGCCCTATTTTCATAGCATTGAAAATATAGTTCTGTAGCATATTAAGAACAGATTTTTTGAATTAGCAACAATCATTTACATTTCCTCCTTGACATTTGTGGCTGGATGGATCATTTCTTTTGATCACTGAATACCATTCCATTATACAGATTGAACAGTGTTTTTATCCACTGAACGACATCTTGGTTCCTTTCAGATTTTGGAAATTATGAACAAAGGTACTATAAATGTTCATGTTAGGGTTTTTTTGTGGACTTAGGTTTTCAAATCAGCTACAGACCTAAGACCACAATTGCTGGATTTTATGGGGAGATCACATTTAGTTGTACAAGAACTTGCCAAACTGTGTTCTGGCTGCACCTTTTGCTTTCTCACTAACAAGGAATCAGAGTTTTCATTGCTCCCCAACCTTACCAGCCATAGTTCTGTAAGTCTTTAGGTTCTTAGATATTTTAAATGATGTGATATGTCATCATTTAATTGCTGTTTAATTTCTAAAATGGCAAATGATGTTGAACTACTTTTTATTCTTTGCTTATTTGCAGACTGTATATCTTCTTCAGCTAGAATTCTGTTCAGGTCTTTTACCTATGTTTTAATGGGGTGTTTGCTTTCTTATTGTTGCATGTTAATATTTCTTCATATATTTGGAGGCATATCATTTCTCAAATGCGTCTTCCAAATATTTTTCTCTGGATCAGTGCATTTTTTACATTCAATTATCAATGTTTTTCAGAGAGAAGAAGTTAATAGTTTAGTAATGTTCAATTTATAAACTCTTCTATCATGTGTTGTGTCTGCTATATTCAAAAACTCATCACCAAACCAATAACCCCTAAATTTTCATATATGTTTTATTCTAGAAGTTCTATACTTTGCACTTTGATTAAAGTGCAAGATTAGTTTGAGTCAAATTTTGTGAATGTACAAAAGGCATGACTATGTTTCTTTTCATTTTGATTGTATGCACCCATTTTTCCTGAAGCATTTGTTAAGAAAACCTTATATTTTCCATTGAATTGTTTTTGTTCTTTAGTGAAAGACCGGTTAACTGCATTTAAGTGGGTCTATTTCTGAGTTCTCTAAAATTAGTCTATGTCTCTATTTCACCAATACAACACTCGCTTGATGGTTGTGTCTTTATAGTTAGACTTCAAATCAGGTGGTATTTGTCCTGAAACTTTTTTCTACTTTCATATTGCTTAGGTATTTTAGGACTTTAGAATTAATTTGCAGTATCCACAAAATATCTTTCTGGCATTTATTATGGGATTGAATTGAATGCATAGATCATGTTGAGAAGAAAAGGCATTTGAACAACATTGAATCTTCGTATCCATGAAGACAGAATAATTTTACTTTTAAATCTTTATTTTACTAACTTACACACAATTCCGAATTTCTCATTTCAATGATTTTCAAGTGTACAACTTGGTAATATTAATTACATTCAAGCTAGTGTGGTACCAGATCTTCAACTACTTGTTGAAGAGTGCTTTGCAAACTATTGCTTTTTTATTTCTTTGCTTTATATGTATGTTGTACCATGCAATAAAAAGTTAAAAAAAAGCGTGGTACCATCACCAATATACATTAACAAAACCTTTTCATCACATTGTACAATATTACTGGTCAACATGCCTGTTAAAGAAAATGCAGTGTAAGGGCATTTGTAGTGAAAATTATTGCCTTGCAAAAATGTTTACAGTTATGGGGACAAAGAAAATTGTCATCAATATCAAGGAAAAGCAAGAGCATTTGATTTTCCTGATATTTTCAGATAAAGGGCACTGGATCTATATACAATAAGAAGATTCAATAAATTTCATAGGATTACACTACAACCAAGAGCATTTTTGATAATTTGCTGATCACTGCTTGTGGTTAAATTTACATTGTTTTGGTCTCTTTTCCAGCAACTTCATCAGCTACATAGAACTAGAAAACCAAACACAAGTCTTAGAATTTATCCTCCTGGGACTCGCAGAAGACACAGAAGTGCAGCCTTTACTTTTTGCTCTGTTCCTGACGATGTACCTGGTCACTCTCACTGGGAACCTGCTCATCATCCTGGCCACCATCACAGATGCCCACCTGCACATGCCCATGTACTTCTTCCTTGCTAACCTGTCTTTTGCAGACATCTGTTTCACCTCCACCACTGTCCCAAAGATGCTGGTGAACATCCAGACGGAGAACAAAACTATAGGTTATGGAAACTGTCTCACCCAGATGTATTTTTTCATGCTTTTTGTAGCATTAGACAACTTCCTCTTAGCCATGATGGCCTATGACTGTTACGTGGCCATCTGTCACCCACTGCACTACATGGTCATCATGAACCCCAGGTTCTGTGGTCTCCTCCTGCTGGCATCATGGATATTGAGTGTTCTGACTGCTCTTATACATGTCTTAATGGTTTTGCGATTGTCTTTTTGTATGGAGTTGGAAATCTCCCATTTCTTCTGTGAACTTAATCAGGTAATCCAACTTGCATGTTCTGACACATTTCTCAATGACCTAGTGTTGTATTTTGTAATTGGAGTTGCAGGTGGAATTCCAGTCACTGGTGTCCTTTTCTCTTACTCTAAGATTGTGTCCTCCATTGTTAGAATTTCTTCAGCTGGAGGCAAGTATAAAGCATTTTCCACTTGTGGGTCTCACCTCTCAGTTGTGTCCTTATTTTATGGCACTGCTCTTGGAGTGTATCTTAGTTCTGCTGCTACCCAAAATCCAAGGGCAAGCTCAAGAGCTTCAGTGATGTACACAGTGGTCACTCCCATGCTGAACCCCTTTATCTATGCTCTTAGAAACAAGGACATAAAGCACACCTTAAAATATCTCTTCGACTGAGAAACGTTCGTTCAATAAAGGGATCCTTCGTTTGAAATTTGGAAATTTGTTCATGATTAACAAAGTCAACGTACTGGGAGACCTAATTCTAGACTGTTTTCATCAGTGTATACAAAGGTAATATGCAATGTACCTGTTTTCTAGAATTCTATATCGTTACTTTTTTTCCTTCCAAGAAGCATTTGTGTCTCCTGTATTTTCTATCATGTCATTTGTCCTTTCTGATTGTATTTCCTGGATTCAGTATTCTGTCTGGTTTGGCTACCTGAATTTTCAGCAGTAAATATTTAATACAAGTTATTGTATATCTATACAATTATGGGAACTGCTGGAGGGATGAAGGCATACTTCAGTCTCTGACAGATGAAATCAGCTGTTCTTGTGTTACATCATTTTGGTGAAAATCATTTATTGTATCAAACACTGAGTACCTATTGTCAGGGTTTGTGGTAATTGGCTCTTGAAAGAGGGCACACCCAAAGCTGGCATCACCATCTGATAAAGTGTGCATAATGCTTATGCCATCTCTGAAATATTACTTTCTCCGTGCATTCCAAACTGAAATTTTGTGAGGTTGTAATAGACATTATAACTCCTGATTAATCAGTTGATGGTGTCACTAACCTCTGTGTTTCTTTGAGCGATATAATATTGCTGTTTAACAATTATTTTTGCAGGCACCAGACATTTCAGGAAATTGTTCATGACAGGTCCTACAATAATAGTCCTCATTTACAAATACCAAAATGCAACATGAAGGTTTGCCCATTTCCTACTATAGATTGTTCAACCATTAATCCAAGATATTCAGTACTACAGATGACAGAGAAAGTAAATTTTTGCATTCAGTACTGGAAAATTTCGTGGTTTTTTGGTGCCATAATCTGAGATTGAAAATCCTCAGATTATCTTTTTTTTGCTGCTTTATAACAGATCCTGCTCACCAACCCCCATGGGTGCTCACAACCTCTTGGTAACATCCCAAGCCAGAATTGTGTCATCATAAAGCACAGTCAGCACCTCATCATCATTTTCTGGGCCCCTGCAGTTCCCAATCTATTCAGCCCTGCAGCCCTGCCTGTACCCCACCAGTTCCACTTTAGATCCACCTTTCCTTTTGTTCAATTTTTATTTTTCATTGTTATTAAATGACATGCTGTATGGAAATTTTAAAAAAATCAGTCTTAAAAATGAAGGAAAAATATATTACACCAAGATAAGAATATAATGGATATGGTATGATCCCACTTATATGAAATTCTAAGAGTATTCATATTCTTAGCATCAATAATATTATTCCAGGTTACCAGGGATGGTGGAAGGCAGTGCGGGATTATTGGTTACTGGGTATAGGGCTTCAGTTTGGGATGATGAAAAAGTTCTAGTAATGAATGGTGTGGATGATAGCACAACATAATAAATGTAATTAATATCACTGATCTGTACACACCACGGAAATGTAGGGTTGATATGAATATGCATGTCCTTTGTATTTCATATAAGTAAAATAATCGTCAACTGACCAGAAGTGAGAAAGTGCAAAATTACTCAGAGGTGGTGGAGGATCGATGCAAAACACATTTTGTATAGGTAAAAACAAAACAAAACACTAGATCCTTTAATGATCACTAGCATCCTAAATCATCACTGCACTTAAAAAGATAAAAAGAGATATCTGGGCTAGTACAATTTAATTAGTGAAGAGGAGGGTTGCTAGCGAAAGAATGGGAGATGGGGCAAGATGGCAGCATAGTGAGGTGTGGAATTTAGTTCGTCCTCTAGAGCAGCTAGTAAATAGCCAGGAACTGTACAGAACAACTGCTAGAGACAAAAGTGAACAGACACACATTGTACACCAGTCTGAATGGGCGGAACAGCTGAGATTCCATACAGAATTGTAAGTCTCCGTAGGTGGGAAGGCCAGAGCCCATCCCCCATAGGCATGGCCAGCTGGTTCCATAAGAGGAAAGGAAACTGACTTTACTAGTTGCAAGGAGTAACAATTGCAGAGTTAATTCACAAATTCCAAGTACTGAAAACCAGCGCCCAGCACAGATAAACCTGGAGAAAGTATTAAAGAAACAAGGAATTTTAGCTCCAGCAGAAAGGGGGTAGGATGACAAAAAAATAAATAAATAAACAGAGGCTTCTTGAGTTGGACAGCTCAAAATATTGGACCCCAAGAAAAGAGGATGCATTGAGCCATGTACCAACCCAAGATCTTGCTTGGCAAACCTAGACAGCAAAGGTTCGGTTCTGAAAGACTTTTTAAAAAACTTCTTAACACCTCATTAGATATAACTGCAAGCACTCTCAAGTTCCAGCACTGCCTTGGGCAAGGGTGGAATTTAGGGATGTCTGAAAGACAAAGTCTATAGTTGGGTAGTTGGTGACAATTCCCTAAAGGGTATATCTTCCAGAAAAGGGGGACAGGACCCAGTTCAAGTGGAGGCCCTCCTTCAGGGAATTCAGGTCCCAGGCCTGGAAAACCTAAGCAACAAAAGCCCACTTACTACCTCAGCTTCCATCTCAACCATGCCCCTGGCAGGGAAAGGCTGCTGAAATTAAAGACACGGCATCACTTTACACTGATGGGAAGCTGTGGACAGGCAAGTGCCACATGCTGGGCAAGACAGGAAAACCACAGATTCTAGAGGCTTCAGAGGAAAGTCTGACTACCTGCTGGGTCTCACCTTCAAGGAAATATGATATTGATTACACTCTACTCCTCAGACATGGGCCTGTGTGGTCTGGGAAAATCCTCAATAATCTCTGAGGAGACCCTCCTAGAAAAAAGGCTCCATCAAGGTAGCATAAGAAACAGAAAATTCAGTTCAGTTAAACAGAACCTATGCTAGAGATCTAGAATAATTTGGGCTGAATGCCAAAGAACAAATAGAGAATAAAGCCATCTAACAGGAAAAATGTAGGTAAAAGAATGAATCAATCTCCAGAATAACCTAATTAAGGAAATCAAAGACCTAGATGCCAGAAAAAAATAACAAGTCTTACTAGGAGAATCAAAGATATGGTGCAGGCAAAGGAAAAGCCAACACTTCACTCAGTGAAATATGCCAGACCAAAGTAATATATTCTATGTAATTCATCTGTAAAATGGAAATACACCACCAAAACCAATCTATAGTGTTAGAGTCACACTATCGGTTTTCCAAAGATGGAAAATGGGTATATTCAGTTTGTAAAAAGCCATCAAGCTGATTATTTATAATGTGTTTTTCTGTGTCGAGCATTATGCTGAATAAATTTATGTTCAGCGTGAAAGAGATGATAAGTATGCCTCCAATACAATAAGAAATGATAAAATCGCATCAACTACACTATATATATTATCTTTGCACTATTATGCGAAAGTGTAAATATATCCCTATGAATGACCTTAATAAGTTCAGGAAAGCAAACCATTTATTTCTACTCAGAGGAATTCTTAGAATATTGTATAGAAGATCTAGTGGTACAAGGAGGAAGGAAAATGCCAGATGTAAGGACGGCAATATATCTTCACATTTTCTCATGAGAAAATGGACATGTTTTTTCATCAGTTCAAAATAAATGAAATTCAGCCCCTATATTTAAAGTACTCTTGTTCTAAAGCTGTAAAGATTAAATGATAAAGGATTTGCATGTATCTAGATTAAAATATACTGGAAATTCCAATAATCTGTTTGAATGAAATTATCCTAGAAGTAGATGATGGCAGTGATATATTAACTCTAGTTAGTAGATTCTTTCCTTGAGAATACATTATTTGTTTAATCCTAAAATGACATCATTAAATTAAGGAGGGTTAAAAATGAAGAAACAAAGTAATTGAAACTTAAATAATATCTACTACCCACAGCTATGATCCCACAAACTCAAAAATATGACAAAGGAACAATGTTCAGATATGAAACTTGAAGAGAAAATAAAATATCAGAGATATGAAAAGTCCTGTGACAAAGGGGCATACTCCAATTTCCAGATATGTAGCTTTTCAGCCTTCCTTGGCCAAAAACCAGAAAGTATAGCACAGTTATTGAAATTAGGGTTGTCTCCTGGATATCCTTCTCAGGATCGTTTTGATTTCCCTGTTATGCAGACTGTAGATGAAAGGGTTCAGCATGAGGGATAAGCATATAGATGACTGAAGGATTACACTCATCCTATGATGTGTGATTACATGCATATATAAGGTATTAATAAATTGTCCAATCAGGACTGAAGGGCCCCCTGTTCATCCTGTCTGAATGTGAGTAAGCCAAACTCAGGCACGCTCCCATACCTGTAACATAAAATAAGGAAACAAGTGACAGGTGAGAGCCACAGGAGGAAAAGGCTTTCTGCTTCCCACCTGAAGAGGGACTCTCAGAATGGAGGAAACTATTCATGTATAGGAGAAAACAATCAGTGAAACTGGAATTCCACCAGAGATGGCAACCATAACATATAATAATATGTTAATGGAGGAGGGGTCAGAACATGCAAATGTGAGGAGTTGAGAGGGTCACAGAAGAAAGTATGGACTTCTACAATGAACAGAACATTAGTTGTGACACCATTCAACAGTGTATCTGGTAGTCCAAAAGGCCCATGAGAAAAAAGAAAGCAGAACGAACAAGCCACACAACAGGGGGTTCATGAAACCTGGGTACTAGAGGGGTGACAGATGCCTCAAACCTGTCATAGACCAACACGGTTGGAAGCAGACTGCCCAAATATTCAACAAGAATAAAAAGGACAACAGAATCAGGCAGCATGTATAGGAGATGACTCCTCTGTGAGCATGGGCATCAATAAGCATCTTTGAGACTGTGGTAGAGGTGAAACCAATGTCAGCTAAGGACGGGTTGAGTAGGATAAAGTACATGGGGGTGTGGAGGTGGGGGTCAGAGCTGATGGTCAGCATGATGAGTAGGTTCCCCAGACAGGTGACCAGGTACATGGACAGAAACAGCCCAAATAGAAGGGGCTGTAGTTCTGGCTCAGGTGAGAAACCTAAGAGGAGGAATTCTGAAACACTGGTTAGATTCTGTGATTCCATGAAGCAGAGACATATTTGGAAAAGAAAAGAGGTTTGTTTTATGAAATAGTATACAGCCATACATCACTGTGTGTTTACTTCAGATTCAAGTAACTCATATATAAAGTATTCAACCTTGAGAAACACACAACATGGACCCTTGTCAAAACTTCTCAGATTTTACATACCCATTCTACTTAGAGCACTTTTCATTGGTTTATTTGCTTTTCATCTCTTAAACTCTTTATACCCACTATAGAGAAATTCAGAGCAAGGACTAGAATTGAAAAAACATCCATGAATGCTGTTATATATGTGTTTCCTCTATTGAAAACATATAAGGGATAAGAAATAGTCTACTTTATAAAAAGTGTTCTAATTAAAGGATATAAGAGCACAAATATACTTTACTGAAATGCAATAAAACAAATCCTGATTGGACAATTTATTAATACCTTATGTATGTATGTAATAAAGATTCTGATGCCATTTTTTAGATGTTTGACCCCAACACCCTTTAAATCTTCCTATCGATGATTTATCACCCCACAGACAGTTATGCTGTAAGAAACTACTGGGGCACTGTCCTTTGGCATTAGCAGAGATTTTAACTAGGTGAGACAATGTCCTGGCATGAGGACTCTTAATCCCGTCTCACCCACCAACCACAATAGAAGCATCAGTATGTCCACATATATTGCTCCCTGAAGCTATTTTCAAACAAGTTTTGGAGGCCTACCCCACTCTATTTAAATAGCACATTATGTAGGTAATAATCTTTCTGGATGCTATTGATGTGTGTGTGCATGTCTGTGTGTGTGTGTGTGTGTGTGTGTGTGTGCATGTACATACAATCAGTGTTCACATCTGTACCGCATTTTGTGTAGTGGCAAGTCCTGTGGCTTCAAAGTCATTCAAAACCATTTGGAATTTCAAAATTCCATTCTATGCCTCGGGCAAGTATTTTTTGGGTGATATTTACATATAATAATTAAATCTCTATTAAGGTTTCTTGAATGAATTTCAGTAAAGAAAAAAATAGAGAAAGAGTCCTCAGTGCAGTGGTTCTAAATCCTGGTTGAACTTTATCAATGCCCATGGTCTGATAAAATAGACAAAAGCCCAGGCTACAGTCTAGGGCAAAGAAAATCAGACGTTCTATGTAGGAAACCACTGGGGATCCCAATGATCTCTAGAATTAAGACCTATGGTTCTTCAAAAATGCCAACAATATATTGTATTAGTTTGTTCAGCTGCCAGAATGCAATCTACCAGAATGGAATGGCTTTTAAAAAGAGAATTTAATAAGTTATAAATTTATAGTTTTAAGGCCATAATGTGTCCTAACCAAGGCATTCAGAGTATGATATGATGACTCAAGGAAGGGTGATCTGGGAAGGCACACAGTTGGCATCTGCTGGTCCTTGTTCCTAGTTCCATTGCATCCAGCTTCTCTCTAAGTGTTTGTGGGCCTTCACGTCACTGCTCCAGGACAAAACCCTTGGTTTCATCTCTTAGCTTAGCATCTGCTGGGGCCAGAGATTTCTCCTCTTCAAGTTCTGGCTATTTCTGAGAACCCTGGGCTATTTCTGTCTTGATCTCCAAATGTCTGCCTTCTCTTTCCAGTCTCTCCAAAATGTTTCCTCTTAAACAACTGCAGTGATACCCACAATTGCCTGTGCTGCATCTTTCTGGAAATAATCTAATCAAAAATTTCCACTCCATGATATTAAATCAGGATTAAAAGAATGAATACCCCCACAAGAGTTGATCAGAATTAAAACATGTCTTTTCTATGGCACATAATACTTGCAAACAGGCACATTTATTAAATGATCAATTCGTTTTAACTATTATTATTATCATTTATACCCAAACACTATATAAAATACAAACATTTGAAATATTTACTTCATAATTTATAGAGTTGTAAACTATTGCCAGTGACATTTGATTTGTCTTAATATCTCGGCATTATCCCTTTCATCTTGTAGAACTAGACAGCCATCCCTAAGGGGGATGGGTCCCAGCCTTCCCAGCTAAGGAGACTTACAATTCTGTATGGTGTGCAATGTGTGTCTGGTCACTTATGTCTCTAGCAGTTGTTCTGTACAATTCCTGGCTATTTACTAGCTGCTCTAGAGGACGAACTAAATTCCACACCTCATTGTGCTGCCATCTCTCCACCTCTCATTCTTTCACTGACAACCCTCCTCTTCATTAATTACATGTACTAGCCGAGATATTTTGTATATCTTTTTAAGTGCAGTGATGATTTAAGATGCAGTGATCATTAAAGTATCTATTATTTTGTTTTTTATTACCTACACAAAATGTCTTTTTGCATCTATCCACCACCACCTCTTAGTAATTTTGGGCTTTCTCACTCTTGGGTCAGTCGATGATGATTTTACTTCAATGAAATACAAAGGATATACATATTCATATCAAACATAATTAAGTAAAATTAATTACAGAAACATGATTAATGTTTAGCTGTAGAATCAGAAGTGCACCAGATGTGGTTCTAGTAAAGTTTATTTTATTTTTTCCTTAGGAAAATTTCATCTTCCCTTGGAAATATTTCTGTTCTCACACTTGAGACTGTGAGGAATGAGTACTCATAGAAAATTCAACAATCCTTTGTTTTCATTGTACAAAACCCCTTTTTAAAAAGTACACCTTTGAGCTAATTCACACAATTCATTCTCTGTTAAGAGGAGAAATCAATGGTTCTCTTTCTGTTTTCTCTCTGGAACCAAGGCAGGTTTGGGAAAAATTACTCAAGTCATATGTGTATGCACACATATGTATTCATATACACATACATATATATATATATATGTATATATATATGTATTATAATAAAATATGATGAACAGAGAATAAATGGAAAAATATAGAAGGTCCCTAAAAGGGAAAACTCACTATTGCAAATATATTCAAAATTAATCTATAAATTCAGTATATTTCCATCTAAAATTCAGGAGTATTATGATGGCAATTGCCAAGCCAATTCCAAAGGCCAAATGTCAGAAAATCACCAAAAACAACCTCAAACCACAATACCAGGCCACCTTTCAGGCCTGTTTTTTTTAATGCGTTTTGCTGCATGGAGAAGGGAGGAGAATGGGTCCAGAGGGGCAAACAGAAAAAAATTCAGGCATGGAGCTTTATGCATTTTAGTCCTCTTCTTCACTGCTCTCCATTGCATTTTTTTCATAAACAGTGTTGATACATAAGTTGGAAAAATATTAACCATCCTTAGGCTTTTTAAAAGAGCTTCACTTCAAAGGGAAGTCATCATTTCGCATAGCACTTTATTAGGTAAATAGGGCAGGTGGTATTATATTGAGGTGTAAGAGAGTAAGTGACTGTTCAAAGACCATAAAGGGTCCAGGGCTAAAAACCAGATCTATGAGATTTAGGAGAAATCCCAGAGATAAAGATGTTGAAAAAGGTTATTTGAAGATGCACACTTTGATTAAACTAATGGAACTTAAACATCATCATCATTCAGGTATTTCCATTGGACAGAAAGTTGTATCTACAAAAAAAAAGATTTGACTTTATTGGCAATAAACTATACCTTTATTTATTTTCAACAAACATGCATATAGTTATCCCTTCTACAAACAGTGGTTAGAGGTGCATCACCCACATGGTCTGGAAATGCTGCATTAAATTTTTGGTCCTACCTTCAGACCAGAGAACAAGCCTCTAATCAGTTTCTTCAGTGCTTCACCAATCTCCTTATCCGCCTCTTGATCAGCAGATGTTGCCTCTCTTGTCACTTTTACATTGCCTAAAAAATTTTCAAACTACACTTTGATGGTATGAAAATTTATAGGGGTAAATCCTTCATCTTAATTTTCCATTAAGAAATCAATTTCTTCCTTTAAGAAAAACAACATCTTGCATGATGCCAGAATCTCCTGGAATGTCTTTTTATATAAGTGTCCTGGACCCTAAAGTCTTGCAATGTCTGTGCAATAGAGATACAGATCTCAATGGATTATGCAAATGCTTTGTAGTTTTTGGTGTAACTGAAGCAATGGCTTCAAATATTTCCTTTTTTTTCTTGATATGCCCTAAGATCGACTCAATGATTTGGTAATGGTGCCAACTGCAGCAGCGGTTTTGTGGCTTCTTCCAAACTCTCCAATAATTCCCATTTAATTTCATATGCTGACCTGGAATATATGGAAATGGCAATGGGGAAAGCGTGACATGGCAGGGGTAACTGTACATGGCTAATAAAAGAGAAAATCAGTACCAAGGAATGGATCATAATTTAAATATGATCATTGTAAAAGTTACTCTAGTTGATGTGACTGAGCATCAAGTTGGAGTCGGAGTTACTTGGCATCAGAAAATTAAGCTATTCTCATTTTCAAGAAAGACACATTATTTTCTCAGAGAATAAATAACAGATATTCTTGGAAATCAACTCTAAATAAATTTCTTATGGTGGAAGAAATTTCTTTTATGAAAGATTCTGAGCGCAAAATGAACAGTGCACTTCATTACTGTTCTATAAGTAATAAAAATGAATGTTTATCAATGACTATTTCTTGAAACCAGGGCATAACATCATACATTTCAGAATATTATTCTGCAAGAAGCTAAGCAAATGGTCCACACATAAAACTTTCTGGTGTACTAATATGGTCAGAGATGGACTCTAGAGATACTAGAGAGAGAAAGATGAAATCTTCATCTCTTATTTGATTTTCCCTAAATAGCATTTCTGTCAGCAGTCTTTTGATTGGCACAGACATGATGCGGTCATACTCCCTCAAGGTCTGAAAGGATGCCATAACGGAGAGGGAAATGTGATGTCAGCTATCAAACAAAACACACCATCAAGTCCAGCATATTAAAACAACCTTCTATCTGTTCAAGAGAGAAAAAATGAATGAAATACATTAAGGGGTCTAGAAAGGGGGAGATTTGTAGGTTGTAATTTACTATATTTAAAATGAGACAATGGAAATCTGTGGGAAAATAGAGAATATTCTGTAAATGCTTCTGGGTCATTAAGATAACAAATCACCTGTTAAAAAGAGAGGAGTATTTATGATGTTTGCCAGGAAAATTAGAAATAAACAAGTGAACAAGCAAACATGACATAAAGGTGGTTATTACACACAATTTAGCTAGTATATCAGTATTATTCACTGAATTTAATGTGAGGGACTAAAAATAAAGAATCAGAAATAAAATTTAAAGTTAAAAATTTGTCTGAGGGTTGTAATACTTCACAATATTAGAGAAAAAAATAAGGGTTACTTCACTTGTTCAGTGAAGAAAGTAAATTATATGATATTGTTCTCTAATATCTGAATGCAAGTATGGTGTAGGTATTCTTCAGGCCATTTTTTTATTGTAGGAAACATGTGAGATAGACCTTAAGAAGGCTTACTGCCCCCAGAGTATGCTTTACATCATAGTCCATGTTGAGTGTTCCTCTCTGGCCTTAACAAAATAATATAGCAGCTGGGGGCAAAGATGCAGCCCAGCAATCCAGCACTAGAGGCCAAGATGGAGAAGAACTCCATGGCCGCCATGACCTTCCCCTTGGTGCTGTGGTAGACGGGGAGGAAAGTGACCCAAATACTGCAGAACACCAGCAGGCTGAAAGTCAAGAACTTGGCTTCATTGAAGGTGTCGGGCAGGTTCCTGGCCATGAAAGCTACGGTGAAGCTCCCCAGGGCCAAGCATCCCAGGTACCCCAGGA
>PVIY010041014.1:0-21936 GCA_004026745.1 Myrmecophaga tridactyla | reverse complement strand
AAAACTCTAAGAACTTAAAAAATAATTTAAAAATGGGATTATACCATTCATGCTGTTTTTACATAAACGGAATACAGTGTGTGAATCTTTCCACTTGCTAAACATTGTTCAGCCAAATCTTTTTTTTTTTTAATTCCAAAAATTTTCTACGGTACGGAGGCTGGGATGATGATCTCCTGGAGACAAATCATCCAGCCTCACCGATGTCAACCCATGGCCCATCTCCACCACATTATCTTCAGTGATTGTCCTATTCCTTTCTTTGGGTGACTGGGCCAAATTTTATTTAACTGCATCTTTACTGTTGATCATATAAATTACGTCAAGTTTTTCACGCCAGTAAACAATGCTGGGATGAGCATCCTCGCTGCTGAATCTTTAGAGAAATCCATGGTTATTTTCCTAGTCAAATTCCCACGTAAAAGTTGACTATGAAGTTTGTAATGTGTTTCACATATATGACCAAGATGCTTTCCAGAAAGGTGAATTAGGAGCCTTCCTAAACATATTTTTAAATGAGGACCTTCTCACCATATGATAATGGGGAGAAATCAGTAGAGAAAATTTATGACAAAAAAAATGCTATAATTTCAACAACACTTAAAGTGACTTTTATCTTTATTAGTCACAATTACACCTATATATTTTCCCTCGAAATGTTTTATTTTTAAAAATTTCAAGCACACCAGAAAAGTTGAAAGAATGGTATTATTCATACGCCAGGGTCTCCACCAAGCTTCAATTTTTTTTTTTTTTAACATATTACCACTTTGCTTTCACTCTTTATACACACACAGGCACATATCCCAGCATGCACATTTTCTGCCAACCTTTTGGAAGTAAAATGGGGGTCTCAAGCTACTCAGCCCTGAATACATTAGCATGCTTCTCCTAAAAATAAAGGCATTCTCCTCCATAACTATGAAACCATTATTATACCAAAGGAAGTTAACAATAATTCCATAATATCAAGGCTATATGAAAATGTCCCTGATTGCCCACAATTATTATTATTTTTAAAACCTGTATCCAATTAGGACTCATGAATTCACTTGGTTGTTGTATTACTTTTGTTTCTTTTAATCTAGAATAGTCATTCCTTTCTTTTCCAAGATATTATATTTTTGAAGACTTAAGGCCAACTTCCTTCCAGAATGGTCCACATTCTGGATTTTAGTGATTGTTTTCTCATGGTGTTGTTTATCTTGTGCCTCTATCCCCTGCATTTTTCTGTAAATTGGCAGTTAGGCCTATATAAAAACAGTATCTTTACTAATTATCTTATAGGTCCTGCTTATATTCTGTCCTTTCCTCCTTTTCAGTAAGGTGTTTATACATCTTCTTCCTTTGCCATGTGACTTGCAGTGCTCCTTTTTTTTTAATGAGAAGTTTACAGAAAAATCATGAAGAAATTATAGAGTTCCCATATACCCATCTCACCTCCCATTATTAACACCTTGAATTAGTGTGGTACATTTGCTACAATTGATGAAAGAATATTATTATAATTGTTCTATTAACTACATTCCATGGTTTACATTAGGGTCCTTTTTGTAGGGTACTCGCCTATCTTGCTTTTTTTATTATTATTTTATTCTAGTAACATACATACAACCTAAAATTTCCCCCTTTTAGCCACATTCAAATATATAATTCAGCGATTCACAATTTTGTGCTAACATCACAAACATCCAGTGCTCTATTTGTACAAATAGAATTTTGTACAAATTAAACATACACTCCTCACTCCCTACCCCACCCTGGCCTCTAGTAACCTGTATTCTAGTTTCTGATTATGCAAATTTGTTTATTCTCATTATTTCATATCAGTGAAATCATGCAATTAGTCCTTTTGTTGTCTGGCTCATTTCACTCAACATGATGTCTTCAAAGTTCATTCATGTTGTAGCATGTATCAGAACTTTATTCCTTTTTTATGGCTGAATAATATTCCATAGTTTCTATATGCTCCATTTTGTTTATCCATTCATCTGTTGATGGATACTTGGCTTGGTTCCATCTTTTGGCAATTGTGAATAATGCAGAGTTCCTTTTCACAGGAAGAATATACTTCCCTGCCTTAATTGCTTTCTTAGGCCAATGATACGTGAGTGATATATGCCTCTCCCCAGCAGAAACCTTTAGAACCATGGCAGACTTCCACCACCACTTTTTTCCCTCTGCAGTGAGAATGACATGTCCTAGACAGGGGCACTCTCTTCAGCCTGGACCACAGAATGAAGAAGATAACAGAGCAGACCGAGCCAATAAAAGTGCTCATAAGAAATAAACACTTGTTCTCATAAGCCACTTCGATTTGGGGGTCATTTGTTAGTACACTATAACTTAAGGAAAACTAATCAATATATAATCATATATGTGAGACATTATTATTTCACCTACAGGTGACCCTCGCTACATGCATGGATTTGAGGGCAGTGACCTTGTAACCTCCTTGGTAACCTGGCTTCATAACCACCGCCTGCCTAACGGGTCTATATTAGCTTCTACCCTAAGCAGCTGAAGACCCGGGAGACTGGGGACCCAAAGCCCATCAAGGTTAAGTAACGAAGGGCGTAGGTGAGAAGGCAGGGTCTGGGGCAGGGCCTGGCACATACGCTACTCAATTATTTGTTGGATAAATGAATGATTTTTTATAACTTTTTATTTCACAAGACTTTCAAACTTACAGGAAGTTTACAAAAATAATACAAACACCATACAGAGAACTTTAACACACCTCTACCTCCAGATACCCAGATCTGCCAATTTTAATATTTTGCCACATTTGCATATCATTCTATCTATCTTTCTACATCTATCTATCTATCTAACATTAATTATCTGTCTGCTCACCTATTTATCAACCCAGTTTATGAATACTTTAGTGTAGGTTGTATACATTATGCTCCTTGAACACAATACTGCCATGTGTATTTCCTAAGAACAAGGATTATTCACTTACATAACCACCTTAGGTGCAGTTATCAAGTTGAAGAAATTTAATGCTAATGTAAACTTACAGTCTATATTCCAATTTCTTTCATATATTCTAATAATGTCCCTTTGAGCCTTTTCTCCTCCCTTGTTAGATCTTGTCCAGGATCATGCATTGAAAATAATTACCATTGTCTCTTTAGTTACTCTTTCTTTTATTTATTTGTTTTTATTGTGGGAACATATAGACAACATACACTTTCCCTTCTCAACCCCTCCCAAGCATACCACTCAGTGGAATTAATCATATTTATGGTATTGCAGTATCCTTGCCACCTTCCATTACCAAAACATCTTCATCTCCCTAAATAGAAAGTCTACACACATTATACAGCAACTTTTCATTTCCCCTGCCCAGCCCCTAGCAACCTGCACTCTAATTTCTGTCTCTGAGTTTGCGTATTCTCAGATATTTTCTTTGTGGTTTCCATGAGGCTCAATATCCTAAATCTATAATACTCTTGCTCGCTTTGATACCAACTTAACTTCAATAGCAAACATAAACTATGTTTTCCTATACTCCTCAATC
Source organism: Myrmecophaga tridactyla (assembly GCA_004026745.1). Lineage (NCBI taxonomy): Eukaryota > Metazoa > Chordata > Mammalia > Pilosa > Myrmecophagidae > Myrmecophaga > Myrmecophaga tridactyla. The sequence continues at coordinate 18,410 of PVIY010041014.1, read as the reverse complement.
CCCTCACTTTATTCTTGTCACAAATTACATGTACTTCGTTCTTGTCACAAATTACATGTTTATATATTATGAGTCCAAATGCCACTGATTTGTCATTACACTTTATGCATTTGCCTTTCAGATCCTGTAAGAAATTAAAAGTCGAGTTACCAACCCAAAATACATAGTACTGGCATTTATATTCACCCACGTGTTTACCATTCACAGAGATCTTTATTTCCTAATGGAGCTTTAATCTATTGTCTATGGCAATTACCTTTCATCCTTTAGCATCTCCTGTGAGGCAGGTCTAGTGGTGACAAACTCCTTCAACTTTTGCTTTTCTGGGAATGTCTAAATCTCTATCTTATTATTGAAAGACAGTTTTGCTGGATATAGAATTTTTGGTTTGCAGCTTTTTATTTTCATGACTTTAAATACATAGTTCCATTGCCTTCTTGTCTCCCTGGTTTCTGATGTGAAATTAGCATTTACTCTTTCGTGACTCCCTGTATGTGACACGTTGTTTCTCTCTGGTGGCTTTCAGAATTCTCTCTCTATCTTTGGCATTTGACAGCTTGATTAAAATATGCTATGGCATGGGTCTATTTAGGAGGTTCCTGTTTGGAGGTTGTTGAGCATCTTCGATGTGTATATTTATAATTTTTAGCAAGATTTCAGCTGTCATTCATTTGTATATTCTCTCTCCTTCTCCCACACTGCATCTGTTGGTACACTTGATGGTATCCCACAGGTTCTTCAGGCTCTGCTCACTTTTCTTCATTCTTCTTTCAGCTCCTCAGACTGGATGATATCAATGGTCTTGTCTGCAAGTTCACTAATTCTTCTCACAACTCCAATCTGCTATTAAACCCCTCCAAGTAATTTTAAATTTTCGTTACCGTGGTCTTAAGCTCCATTTGGTTCCTTTTCATAATTTCTGTCTCTCTGTTGATATTTTCTTTGCATTCATCTATTGTTCTCCTAATTTCCTTTAGTTTTTATCCATGGTTTTCCTTTGAGTATATTTAGGACCATTTTTAAAAAAGTCTTTGTCTGGTATATCCCTGGCCTGTTCCTCCTGTCTGTGGATCCTGTCACCAAGAAGTGACAAGACCATGTCTCTATAGGAGAGGCTGTTAGTCTTCCCCAAAGAGGGACCAGAGAAATTAAGACACCCTGAACCCTACCTAAAATCCATATAGCCACCTCAGAGCTAATCCTAAAACAGCATTGCCCTCACTGATGGGTATGCCTTCCCTATCCCATAATCTGCTTTCCTAATGTTCCATGTTCCCTTCTGCCCCAAGGTTGGTAACTCCAAGTGACCCCTCCTGTGGGCTCAGTCATCTGATGGTTTCCCAAAAGGTTTTGCTCTCAGCCCTTTCTCTCCACCCAAAGCATTTTTGAATGCCAGGAGATAACAACAAAAAAGAACACACCTTTCTCAGTCTTTGCAGATTAATCTGTGCAAATGCTTTCCTCCAGCACTTATCCATAGTTTAGAGAACAGCTCCAGGCCAAAGCATAGGAACCTTCCTGATCCTTTATCTTGGGCATGAGCTTGTGACCCTAGGAATCCTCCTGTTTACATGGACATGAATTTTCCCTAGAAAATAGATCCCTCACAGCTCCGGGCACTGTATGTCCTCCAGCCAGCAATCCCTTCCTGCAGGCAGCACGCCTTGACAGCTCTTCCCCACGTTCTGTAGGAGAGCTCTGGGAGCTTCCCTTCCACATGCAGGATAAGTCCTGCGACGAAGAACCTGAGATGCGGTTCTGTTCAGTCCCTCAGAGAGACTGGGCCAGACTTACATGCTCCCAGTATGCCCACGAGAGTTACTCTCTTCTCTCTCTGGAATCAGGACTGGGAGCAGGGGCCGACTCCCTCAGAGCTGCTGTTAGCGGAGGGGCAAGATCCTACCGCTTTTAAGTTGCCTTTTTCTTGATTTGGCGCTCGCCCTGTTACTTCAATATTTTCTGAAGCTTTGAGAAAGATGTTTCTGTTATTTCTTGGGGGTGGGTCTCCCTTCTGTGGGAAAACAGGGTTTCCCTGCAGCTTCTCACTCCACCATTCTGATGAGGTAGGCAGCAATAAATGAATGATCTGTTTGCATCCTCGTGCAGGGGTTTCCACAAGCCAGACTACAGGGGCCACTGATGATCTTGAAGATTCTTTCACCATCTTCAAGGCTGTGCAGTGAGTTTTTCAAAAAGTCAATTTTATTTCACTTAAAAGACTATTATTCATTCATCTGACAAATTACTTACTATTTACCAAGGGAAAAATAGCAACTTAACGATGGAGAAAGCTGGGTGGACACCACTTCAACCAAGTGATCAAAGTTATCTCCAAAAACAGGACAGCCAATGTCATGTGTCTCCTGAGTGGTATTTTTGCCAAAAATGCATAACAGAGTGTAATCATGAAGAAACATCAGAGAAACCCAAACAGAGGGGTGTCCTACATAATAACTGACCTGCATTTTCAAAATGTGTCAATGTCACGAAAGATAAAGAAAGGCTGAAGAACTGCTCTAGATTAAAGGAGACTAAAGAGGCAGGTCAAATAAACGCAATATGACTCTGGCCTAGATCTTGGAGCAAAGAAAATATCTTGCTCAGGCAGAGGTCGTACTAGCCTTTATGCAGCCAGATAAGAGTATTGTATCATTGGCGTTAAATTTCCTGATTTTGATGACAGTACTATAGTATTCCCAGGTGAAGAGGCACGGTGTCTACAATCTACTCTCAGATGGTTCAGTAAGAATTTATGCATATAGAGACTATTCTCTATCTGACTCTGTGTGCGTGGGTAGAGAGTGAATGATAAACCAAATATGGAAAAATATTAATATTGGTGAATCTGGGTGAAGAGGACATAAGAGTTCTTTGTGCTATCCTTGCAACTATTCTGTAAGTTTAAAATTATTTTTTTAAGTAAAAAACAAAAAGTGTAAGTCTGATGTTTATCCTGAAATATCATTCCCATATTGTTTGAATTTAAAAGTTTGTTTATAAATGAAATGATGGTGACAGTAGTTGGTAGTTACTTTGAATGAACTTCCTTGGCAAAGTAAAAAGTTGGCCACCCCTTGTTGATTCCTTCCCCAGCATTTTTCCTGGTGCAAGAAATCCTAAAACATGGGAAACCCTTTGCTGAAGTGTATCCCTGAAAGGATGGACTATTGCCATCCCCCCGTGGTAGAGCGCAGCACGTCCTCAGTGATCGGCCATGAACAGCTCTGTGGAGGGGTCGTAGGACGAGAGGGACCTGCACGCACACCCTTTCCTGGGCAGCCATCCAGTCGTCCATAGCACACCTCCCGAGTTCCCCTGGAAAGGAGAGGCCAGCCTCCCTTGGCATGGCACAGGCTAAAGTGTGGTGGGACAGAGCTGACATCACCATCTCATTCTGGAGAGAGCAAATGACAGAATGAGGAAACCCTGGCAAGTCATAAAGACAGGCTGTAATTAAGCTCTGAGCTGTGTGCGGCTTGGACCTTGATGGAAGGGGTAGGATTTATCTAAACCAGGGGACAGGGTGATGGTTCCCTGGAAGAGTCCCTACTCCTCTCAGGAGGAGCTCAGAAGCTGGCTATGTTGCCACCATCAATTCAGGAAGCTGAGACTCTGAGGATTAAGCCAGCCCTTGTTTTCTTCACCAATTCCTAGTGGGAATGTTTAACTGCGAGAACAGTAGACCTGTGTGTGCCCAAGGGAAGGATGAGGCAAGTTCCTCTTCTCCTCCTCCACCATGAAGACTGGTATGGCCTCTGTCCCAGTAGAACCCAGGACCCTCAACGGCAGGTGAGATGAAGAAAGGGGGCTCTAATCCTGTGAACAGAAGAAGCAGGAGATTTAATCTGTTCTGTGGATCCCAGCAGGCCTGCTGGACAGGAGAAAAGGATCCTGTCAGGCCCTGGACTCCAGAGATGGAGTCGATAGGGAGCCAGAGATAACCACCAGTGTTTGAAGACTGGGAAATAAGGATGGGAATGGAGATGAGAGTTGAGTACTGGGGCTAGAGCTGAAGCCGATAAGCTGAGCCTGAGCTGTGATAAGAATCAAATGACAGGGGCAGGGTCGGGAAGAGTCTGGGGGGAGGGGGGAAGACTGGGTCAAGGGAAAACAGGGTGATAGTGAGGAAGAGGAGGAGGAAGAGGAAGGAGAACAAAGCCTAAGGTCTGCCAATAAAAGGAGAGGGCCTCTCATTTCGTTCAGAACACGTGTAGGCAGGCTTCCCTTGGCCTCTATAGACGGACATTCAAAAGGTGGGGTGTCCGCGTTAGACGAGTTCACACCTATTGCTAAAATAGAAGTCGGGGGGGGGGGCAGGGCCCGAGGCGGGAGTGACGAGTCACGGAGAGGGGTTAGAGACGCTCCGTGGTGGGTCTGGAGAGCTGTCTGCCTAGGCCTCCCATGCAAGAAAGCTTGACTCTGGCCGCAGCTGCAGCACTAGCCCGGCGCACTAAGGTGATGACCTGTTTTGCACATGACTGTCCCAATCCAAGCAACATCGGGAGAGCTGTCGGAAACCTGCGGTCTAAAACATTCCGTTCCGACCAAGCAGAGCGCAGGCCCCAGGGTCACGGCAAGCCGCACACCGGGTGGGCCCAGCGCGGAGCAGGGCGGCTGCCCAGCCCGCAGCCTCCGCCCCTGCTGGCGCCTCCCTGTAGGCGGCGGCGGAACCCGCTGCGCGAGACGCGCGCTGGAGCTGCCGACACGCTCCCGCCGGCCCAGCGCCAGGGGGCGGCGCTGCGAGCGGAAAGAGCCCGAGACCTTGACCCCGACGAGGCCCCTGGGGAGAGGCCGCTGGGCCAGAGGACGTGCCCCAGCGCAATCCTCGGCTTACACAGCTGGGAGGCCGGGAGTCGGTTCCTCTGAGACTGGAGGCTCCAGGAGAGGGGCTGCGGCGAGGAACGCCTCCGACCCACACTGGCGCTCGGGGCAGCGGAGAGCGCAGGGTCCATCACGGGACTGGGGTATCGGCCACCGCGGCTGGAGCCCCGGAGGCGGGCCCGGGACCTGCGCGGCGTGGGCGAAGACGCTAGGGAGAGACTTCAGGCCAGGGCCGGGCGGGGCCGGGTCGCCGAGGGGCTGCTCGCTGCTCGCTCCCCAGCGCGGGCGGCCGGCGCCGCAGCGAAGCTCCCGGAGAGTGGGAGGGACTAATCGGTGTCCACAGGAGAAGGGTTTTGCCGGCCCACAGGTGAGGCAGAAGTGGAGCCCCACCCTACTCCTCTCCCCACCGCCAAGGGTGCGCACCTGAAGGGCGCCTTTGTTGTGATAGAAACCCTTGTGCTGGGGCCTGTGACCTGGGCACAGGGCCTGGAGTAAGGTGGGTTCTTTTGCTAGAATATGTGCACATACATGTAACATGATGTAAAATAACTGACATTTATTAAACATATAACCCGAACCCAAGACTGTGCAAGGTACAGGCCACCCTTGAAGCAGGACTCAGCAATTCCTCCCATCCCCTCTCCTGAAATCCACTTACACAACAGCCTTAGTAAATCATAGTAGGTTTTATTGAAGGCTTATAGAGGAGTCCAAGGAAAGTGGGGATTTTCTCAGCAGAAGGTGCAGCATTTCATTCCTGTAGGCATCTCTTCACTTACTCTCCTTTTTTGGTTGTTCCTCCTCGATCCTTTCTCTGCACAGCCTCGGAATCTTTCCCAGCCCCAAGCTCTCCTTCCAGGATCTTCATCTGGGCCTCTCCATCTCTTCCCTTCATCAAGCAGAGAAGAGCAGCTGGCTCCTGCCTTTCCAAAACTGCTCCTGGGAACACACACTCTAAACCACACTGGACAGCCTGCTCAGCCAACAAAGACCCTCTCATCACCAGCAGTCACACTCTGCAAAGGACAGCAATAATTTTTATTTCTGAAGCACACATCTTCTCTCATCCAGCTCTCCCAGTGAGAAAACTGAGACTTCTAAAAGTTAAGTAAATTGCCCAGTGCAATAAGTGGCAGAACCAATAAGCACACTCAGATAGTCAAGCCACAAGGCTCATTTCCCTTCCCCTGAGCCAAGCAGCCTCACAGAGGGGCAGTGTAAATAGCCCACGTCTGGTGTGGCGTCTTCCGGTGCATCCAGGAACACGCATCATGGAACCATCGTGTACATGGTGTCCAGATCACGAGAACGTGGAATTCTCTTTGCATCATTCTGGGCTTCTATTGTATTTAGACTTGAAATGGCTTCTATGGTATTTGGGCTTTTCTCAGATATATCAGAAAGTTAAATTGGATGACTTAACTATCTACATTTGTATTATTTTGTATCAAATACAAATATAGCTGAGCTACATGTCCCCATTTGATCCTCACAACCCCCTATGAGATTGGGACGGTGGTCATGTGATTCCTTCTTCCCCATCGTGAATTCCCTGTATGGAGAATTCTACCTATTGTGGGTTTTTTTGTTGTTTGTTTGTTTGTTTTTTGCATGGACAGGCGCCGGGAATCAAACCCAGGTGTCTGGCATGGCAGGTGAGAACTCTGCCTGCTGAGCCACCATGGCCCGCCCTAACTATTGTATTTTAAAACATAAGTCTTTTCCACCATGTCACAGATTTGAATTAATTATAAAGACTATATATAAGTACTATATAAATACTGCATATGTCTACTAAAAATGTTATACAGATACTTATATAATAATATCTATGTGCTGGGCACTGCTCTAAACACCCTACATATATGAACTACTTTCATAATTACAACCTTATGAGGTAGATATTTTTTCCAACATTTTTTAAAATTGAGGTTTGATTTATAGACAAGAAAACATACAAAATTTAAAATGTAGTTCTGAGTTTTGACAAATGTATATACCCATGCAGCCATACCTCACTCAAGGTATAGAGCCTTTCCGTCACCCCAAAAAGTTCCCTCTGCCCCTTCTTAGTCAATACCATCTACAGAAACCACTGATTTCTAATGCCATAGATTAGTGTTGCCCATTTTAACACTATGCATATATATGGAATCATACAGTATCTACTCTCTTGTGTCTTTCATTTCGTGTAATGCCTTTGAGGTTGGTTCATGCTGTTGCATGTATCAGCAGCTTGTCTCTTTGATTGCTGAGTAATATTCCAATGTGTGAATGCATCCCAATGTGTTCATCTGTTTACTTGTGGACATTTGGGTTGTTTCTGATTTTTGGCTATTATGAATAAAACTGCTGTGAACATTTATATGTCATTGTTTGAGTGAAGACATATTTTCATTTTCCTTGGGTAAATACTTAGGAGTGGAATTGATGAGACATAGGTGAAGTGTTTTCTTAACTCTAAGAAAGGATGAAAGATAGTACAAAGGGGAAAGTGAGGCCCAGCCGGGTTAATGGCCCCAGAGTAACTTGCCCACGCACATGTCCTCGAGTCTCTCTAGTTGGGAATAAATTAGAAAAAGAGGAAGCTGCGGCTGGGAAAAGAAAAGGCAGTAAGATGGAGGGAAGAGGATGCTGCCCAGGGGAGCCAGCCTTGAGCCGCCCTCTCCCCGTGTCCTGGTGGCGGGACCCGGTGCGCTGTCCCACGCCGCTCCCCTCCGCGCCCTTCAGGCTCCCTGCGCCCCACCGCTCGCCCAGACTCCCCACGGAATCAGGGCTGCCCTTTACACCCCGGGTCTCCTAGGAAACAAGAGGCTAGAGCGCTATTCCCAGGGCAATTCTCTGCGGATCCTGCGCGGGAGGAGGGAAGTGGTGGGGGGAGCGGCCATCTCGGCCACCTCCGCCGCCCTGAGTGGAGGCCCGGAGACCCCTCTGGCCTTGGCGGAGCGTTTGGGACCTGGCCGCCACTGTCGCCGCCAGCCCCAGCGGTCTGCACAGCACGTGCTGGACTCTTACCTCTTTTTCTCTTTTCTCCACTTAGTGATTTTTTCAGAAAGCAGCTCACATGGAGAAGTGAGATCACATTTGTAAAAGCAAACATCTCAGCTGAATTATCCTTTGGCTAGAAAGACACCAACTCGCAGATTCTAACAATAGAGTTGTCCACGTTGAGTGGAGGAAAATAGATTTTTTTCCCCTTTAGTTTAGCAAGGAAATAGATTTTTAAATGTTGGCATTTTATACAGACAGCCATTTGAACCAGAAAATACCAACCAACATACAATGGGTAATTGACTGAATAGAAAGCAAACACATTTTCATCAATGAGATGGAAAGTACCTTTTATTAACCTGAAGATACACTCTCAGGAGGCCCAATTTATCTGGCAACTATGTGCCTTTCTACCCTGTCCTTTTGTGCTGTTTTGATTTACTTGAAACCATGAAGCAGAAACACAGAAGGGCTCATGAGAAAAGTGATGCAAGTATGAGAGGGCTAATCAATGAAAGAGCTGTCCTCAGAGTTGCGTTAGGCCAGGTTAAACTCTGCAGAGGCTCCCAAAGTGGCAAGGGCTGGCGATTTCACAGGGAGAAAGGACTTAGGCACAGGCAGCAGTCAGTGAGCCATACAAGATGGTCTGTACTATACAATTATATCACTAGTCATGACAATTTACGTTTTCCTAAGACCGTAATTATCCCACTAAAGTTCACTGAAATCTTAATGTCTTAATTTTTTGAAAAGGCAATTCATGAACAAGGTTCAAACATTAGAAGAGATTTGAAACATTTGCACAAAAGACTCCCTTCTACCCTCTCTCTCAGCCACTGCCTCCCACCTCCTCTCTTCCACTGTCATTGGCCTGATCCTTGAGTTTCTTTCTTTATCAACAAGCATATAGGAATAATCTCCCCTTTTTTACACTCAGAATTTAACATACGTTTGAAGAACTTTCCATGGTAGCTCATAGAGAGCTTCCTCATTAAAAAAAAAATTACATCATAACATGATAGTAATCCACAGTTTGATGAAACATAAAATAACTAATCAGTCCTCTTATCTATGGACATTTAGGTTGTTTCCAATATTTTGCAACAAATAACCTGGTGTACATGTCGTTTTCCATGTATACTTCTTTACCAACTTAGAGAATGGAAAGGGGGAGCCCAGACTACAGCCTGCCTCTAACTGAGTAATTTGGCTCTCCTTGCACGCGACCCCTGACAGTGAATGGAGGTAGAGGCTGGTCATCTTTCCACTATGTCCTTCATCCCCTTGTATGGAACTCCTTTCATCTTGGGAGCACAATTTTATAGCCATTGCCTTTGGTGCAACAGTATACTGTTCCTATAAGACATAAATGATTACAGTTTTTTAGTCTTCTTATTTAATGCAATGCATCTTAAGTGTTATATAATGTGTTTGGAGGCAATGATGACGGGTAGCCTTGAGTGAAGTCTGGAAATACATCTAGATTTTTATTTATTTTTTACGTTTTTTATTGTGAAAAATAACATATATACAAAAAAAGCAATAAATTTCAAAGCACACTGTAACAATTAGTTATAGAACAGATTTCAGAGCTTGTATGGGTCATAGTTCCATAATTTTAGGTTTTTCATTCTACCTATTCCAAGGCACTGGAGATTAAAAGAAATATCAATATAATGATTTAGCAGTCATACTAATTTGTTAAATCCTAACTTCTCTGTTATAACTGCACCTTCTCCTAGGCTCTTGCTCTCAATCTTTAGAGGTATTTGGGCTATGCCTGTTCTAACTTTTTCATGTTGGAAAGGATTGTCAATATATGGGTTAGGGGGATGGAAATATTTGGTGTTCTGGAGAGGTCGGCCCCTGGGTTTCAGGACTTCTCTGGCCTATGAACTGACCTGGAGGTTGTAGGTTTCTGGAAAGTAATCATGGTGCATGAAACTTTTGTGGAATCTCAGATAGAGCCCTAGGTGTTCTTTAGGGTTGGCAGGAATGGTTTTGGTTGAGGTTTGGTAAACATCCAGCTGAAGCTTGCATAAAAGTAGCTCCGGAATAGCCTCTCTACTCTATTTGAGTTCTCTCAGCCACTGATACCTTTCTTTGTTACAGTTCTTTTCCCCTTTTTGGTTAGGAAGGCATTGATCCCACGGTGCCAGGGCCAGGCTCATCTCTGGGAGTCATATCCCATATTTCCAGGGAGACTTTCACCCCTAAATGTCATGTCCCATGTAGGGAGGAGGGTATTGATTTTACTTGCAGAGTTTGGCTTAGAGAGAGAGAGAGAGGCCACATCTGAGCAACGAAAGAGTACTCTGGAAGTAACTCTTAGGCATAACTATAGGTAGGCTTAGCTTCTCTGCCACATAAATATGCTTCACAAGAGCGAGCCTCAGGATTGAGGGCTTGGCCTATTGACTTGGAAGTCCATAATGTTTGAAACAGTATCAGGGGTTTCTCTGGTGGTAAAGTTTAATAGTTCCATATTTTTCCTCCCATCCCTCAGGGGACTTTGCCAATACTTTTTAATTATCTGGTCAATGTACTCTGAAATGTATTCGGTCATTACATTAAGCTATACAGAACTACAAGCCCTCATTCCCATTCTGGGCTCCATGTGTTTGGGTTGTTTAAATAATCTACATCTAGATATTGTTTATTCATCTTTATGGAAATAATTTCTATTTCTGAGTTGTAGCAGAGATGGAGAATTGTCTACCAGACTTCATGCTCTTCTTCCACAGTAGAGTGAATTGCTAGAAAGGGGCTGCTCATCCGAGAACTATATTTTCAGCCTTCCTTATGTCTAGGCTGGGCCATGTGATCAATTCTCATTGATGGAGTGTGAACAGAGGTTATGTGTACCACTTTCAGATCAGGTTCAAGAAACCTGGGTACCTCCCCCAAGTTCTCTTTTTGCTGATTGGTTGCAGAGGATGAGAAGGCCCCAGAAGACAGCAGAGCCATATGATGGAAGGAATCACCTGGACCTGAAACATCAAATAGGGGAAAGGTACACACTGACTAAGAATATTAGCACTGGGATGCTATGTGAGGGAGAAATAAACTTCTATTGTATATGCCTCTGAAATGTTGGGGTTTATTTGTTATAGCAGCTAATGTTCCTCAAACTAACACAAAAATCCTCTCATTATAAGTTGCATTTCCCTGGCATATAGTTTTAGTATGGAATTTTACCCTCTATTTCGGGTATGAGTTTGGTCCCTCTGTCCTTAAGATTATAATTTAGTTGAGTATTCTGTCTTAGGCCATGTCTTATTTTAGCATTTAGTAAACTGAATGAACGATAGAAGGTCTAAAATGAAATTTGTAGACCAACATAAAGCTGAAACAGATACTTGGTGCTCAGTAGAGAATCAGGATCCAGTTATCTAGCTTGGAAAGATGGGTCAAGCAACAAGATGTAATTTAGGCATGCATGAAAATGATATGCTTTCATAGGCAGTGGTTTGAGACAATTTTAATGATTCAGACATTATCATGAATAGGGGTATGCGACATTTGGAAAGCAATGGAAGAAGAAAGGGATTATTTCTATCACGTGAAATGAAGAGATGATTCTTGTGTTCTGAGGGATTACATGAATAAAGAACCTGGATCAGAATGTTTTAAATTGCCATTTATATACTTTGAATAGGCTCAAATTTCCAGAGGGAAGAAATAGAGGCTTCCCTCCACTTGGAAGACCCTGTTTATTTGAAAAAACAGCAAAAACAAAACAAACAAATAAAAACCCACACACATCAGAAAGAATGGATTCAAAAGATTAAACCCTACCTACAGCTCTTTTATTCATTAAAACTCACATTTATAGAAAAACGGGGACTCATTCTATGTCAGCTTCTGCATAGGTGCTGACCTCAATGGTGAAATGGACTATAATTCTAAGTGAAATTACTATAACAATAATAAATCCTATTTATAGTGCTCTAGAGCAGTCCTGTCCAGGAGAAGTATGAGTCAGGTAAGTAATTTTTAATTTCTAGTAGCCACATTAAAAAAGTAAAAAAGAAACAGGCAAAGTTAATTTTAATAATATGGTCTATTTATTTAGCTCATTATATCCAAAATATTATCATTTCAACATATTCAATATAAAAATTACTAACAAGCTATTTTATATTCTTTTTTTCATACTAAGCCTACAAAATCCACATTTCACTCTTACAGCACGTCTCCTCTCAGACTAACCGCCTTCCACGTGCTCAGTAGTCCCGCGTGGCTGGTAGCTCCTCTGTCATCCACATCATTTCATTTAATCCTCACGGAAACCCTCTGCCATAGGTATTATTCGCATTTTACAGATAGTAAAATTTTTACAGAAGTGAAGTCATTACCCCAGGACACACAGAGCAACAGGAGAGCCGGCGCTCAAACCTAGCCCTCCTGCTCAGCAGCGGACGCATCCCAGGGCTCAGTGGTTTGATGTGGAGTAAAACAGACCTGGATCTGACATTCACTACCTGCATTACCCCAGGCACACAGCGTCGTTGTTTTTTTTTTAAACTCTTTGACACTTGGTTTCATTATCTGAAAAACAGTAATAATAATAACCTTCATAGGCGATTGTGGGATTAAATGAGATAATGCACGCAGGGTGCCCACTCAGCACAGAGCCTGCACACGGCAAGTGCTCCGTGAAAGTGAATGGTTCTTACTTTGACGAGAAGCCCAGGAATCTTCCCATCTTTCCACACTGTTCCACGCTTCCTCCAACATTTGACTTGGGTTTTTTTTCTGTTTTTTTCTTAAGAACTTGAACGTGCCTTTTATTAGCTATTTTCCGCTTTAAGTTCATAGCATCTTTTTAGTGCTAGAACAGCTAGAATTCCCCCTGACAAAACAAAAACAAAAAACAAACAACCACAAAAACCATACACACAACACAACAAGTCATTAAGTCACTGAAGCATTTTTGAGAAAGGGGACTGGATGAGTTCCAGGGAGTCCAAGTACCCCCTAAAAATATGTGCAAATCATTGTACGTGCATTTTTTTAATGGAGAGAGAAAAAGTCTATAACTTTTATTAGATTCTCAAAGGGTGTCCTTGATCCACTCAAAATTAAATAAAGCCCTTCCAAGACCCCATAACTGGCTGCTTTTCGGGCCTTCTCTAAACAAAGATTTGAAATGGAAACTCTGAAATGACAATGAATTACAGTGTGGAAGATGGCTCTTGCCTGGTATTGATACTGAGTCCACAGCTTCCTGCATAGTGAGAGGAAAGCCTGTGTGTGTGTGTGAAGATCATGGCCGTCTAAATCCCTGCTATCACTGGACTTTTGAGGCTATGCAAGTTTGCTCCCGTGCAGATGAAGGCACCCCTGAGGTAGCTGGGGTGATAGGACAAGAAGTGTAAGCACAGGTGTTATGCATGCTTCATTAATCCAAGTTGAGTACAGACCACAGAGGGCAGAGTCTCTCCTGCATCCAGTGTAATTCTATGCTCTGATTTGGGAAGCCTGTGAAAAGGAATATCTCAGAGGGAGATAAATGTAGAGGTGGTGGTATTCTTTGTTTTAAGCAGTTTTATTGAGATATATTCACACACCATACAATCCATCCAAGGTGTACAATCAATGGCTTTTAGTATAATTCCAGAGTTGTGCATTCATCACCGTGATCAACTTTAGAACTTTTTCATTACTCCAAAAAGAAAAACCCCATACCCCTAAGTAGTCACCTCTCAATCCCTCTATCCTTCCCCAGCCCTCTATAACCAACAATCTAATTCTGTCTCTATAGATTCATTTATACTTAAAAAATACTAAAATATTGCCATTAATTATAGTCCATAGTTTGCATTAGGTGTATTTTCCCCCATATACCACCCTTTTATTAGTACCTTGTAATAGTGACATACATTTGTTATAGTTCATGAAAGAATATCCTTATAATTGTACTATTCATTGGGTTCATTCTTGATGCGTTACTTTTACCAAAAAGCACTGAATTGGGTAACAGCTCTGACACCAAGTCCAGCCTCATGCCTCTGCATCACAGCATGTTTGCTGTCATTTGTGTGTTTGTGTATGTGTGTGTGTGTGAAACATGATTGTCATCTTCCAACAGTATAGGCACGATGACTTGAAAAACCACAAAGCAAACCCAGAAATGTTTGAAGCCAAACCATGCAATCCCATTCTGAGACCTGTCCATAGAGCCACCGCATGACAGCACGGATTATGGGAATACCTGTCTCTCGGTTCTGGGACTGTCCATGCCCTTCTACAAGTCCTCTCCAAGCTTCAAAGCAGAAGGGGAGGAAGTAGAATGTCCCCCAAGCAGGAGCTGGGGTGTCCTCGCAGCATCCTTCCTGCCTGGCACAGCTATCCTCACTTATCTCAGTGTCCTAACTTGACCTCTTCCCCCAGAGTCAGACTTGACTGCCCGCATGCCAGTAACAGTGTTTGTTTTTTTTAATTACCCTGAAAGAAATGCTTTAATAAAATATGGAGTTGGAGTATCAAACTCAACAGAAGAAATATTGTTGCTCACACATGCAATGCCCGCTGGTTAATGGCTGCCCCCCAAAATGTTTTACTTTCCACCATAAAGATATGGGCTTATTGAAGAACACAGGCTGTCAAAAGACTGAAACGTAATGAAATGAATCATCGTTCATTCATTCATTCTACAAATATTTTCTGGGCCTTTATGGTGGACCAGGTGTTGTGCAGAGTGCTGGGGACGCAGTGGTGGGCAAAAAGACAGAATCACTGCCTTCAAAGACCTTACCTTCTAGAGTGGGGTATAGAAATGAATCAAATTTGGAATTACAAACTGCAGTAAGAGCTACAGAGGAGAGGAACCCAGTGACCAGGGAGCAAACCACAGGGAGATCTGATCTGGCTGTCTTGAGCCAAGGAGGCCTGGACCTCTTGATGGGGTGTGGGGGTTGGGAGTCTCTCAGCAGGCAGAGGGGCAAGGGCATCAAAGATTATGCTGAGGCCACCTCACGCGCTAGGATCACAGAGCTGGCTATCAAGAAACTATTCTATATGAAAAGTGAAGGCCCATTGTGTGTCCTGGGGAAATAGCAGAGAGGATTTTGGGATTCAAGGTTGGGCTCTGGGGACTCCCAAGTCAACTCTCATAATTAAGAAAGGTAGAAAAATGTGACTCAAATTTCTTAGAGAAGCTAACTGGGTGGGTAGGAGCTCCTCGTAAGGTAGGAGAGGATTGGGTTACCCAGACACCTATTCTGGAGACGTAGATGGTGTCCTGTTCACAAGGTCAGGATGTCCAGGGATTGACCCAGCCTTGAGAGCTGAGCCTGGTGACAAAGGAGTAACCATCTTTTCCTACACGTTGACCAGGATGGTGGCTGCTGTTGGACGTCGCCAGGACTGTGATAGTAGCACAGTAAGAAAATGGCAGCTCCAGAGAGTGGCAGAAGTTGAAGAGGCAGGGCAGTGCAGGCAGCTACAGCTGATGGCAAGCTAGTGGAATCAACACAGTGGAGAGCATGTCCTGAGGTCCTGGGATCTTATCTAGTGGCTTCAGTGTGTTATGAGCTTGTCATCAGAAACCACGACATTTTTTATGCCCTTCACTGACCTCCAGGTTATGAAAACATGATGATAAAACCTAGAACAAGTCCAAAACTGAGGGGTATGTGTGTGCACCTTGGCTCATGGTCAATTGAAAGAAGTGAAAGTATCTCCAGGGACATTTTCAGCAGCCCTGATAAGTACAAGGATAATAACTGCTTGGCACATTCAGAATTTAAATAAGATCCAGGTCATCAAAACCAGCATTTACTCTAGATTCTGACTTTTTGGGGGCCCACTACTTCCTCCCTTTGGTAGATCCACCCAAGACTAAAACATATACCAAAAGAAAAGAGGTGAGAGTAGGGAAACTATACACTTACGGTAATTTAAGAAAAATATAAATACAAACTCATTAAAATACTTTAATAAAGTAAAATTTAAAAGACACTTTTATGGTTAGATAATTCAATATTTTCAGTACCTTCAAGTACTAAGACTCTATAGCTAAGCTGGGGGAATAAAAGCAGCAGGCAGGGTTAGACACAGTCCAGGCCCCAAGAAGCTCAGTGGCTAGTGGAGGAGATAGCCACTGATTGAATTATTGCACTGATAGACATATAAGCACACATCGACGTGAGTGCCCTAAAGATGAGGTACATCTCACTGTGACAGCTTGTGACAGGTCATCTGATCTACTGCAGGAAGTCAGGGAAGCTCCCCTGAGGAAAACAATTGAGAAGATCTGAAGGCTGAGTAGGAGTTAGCCAGGCAAAGTGGGGTGGAGGTGGGGAAGGAGAGCATTTCAGACCGGGGGGAACAGTGCATTAAAAGGCCCTGTGACAGGCAAGGAGCAGGGGGCAGTTGAGGAACTGAAAGTTCTGTGCGTCTGGAGGAAGAACGTTCTAGAGGAGACCGGTGAGGTGGACAGGACTGGACCATGCAGAGCCCTGTGGCTCTGCAGCAGATGTGGGTCTTTATTCTAAGAGTTGAGGGAAGCTTTAGAAGGACGTGAGCCGAGTTGCGTTAGAATGGGAGCACTGGGTTTGGGGAGATAGAAAGGCGACTACTGCCAAAGCTCAGGAGCAAGATGTGAGCCATCACCTCACTTATGGCCCTAGGGAAATGGAGTAGAGAGGGTGAGAAGTGGACAGAAAGGAGAGGCAATTTTGAAGGTAAATAGACGGGATTGGTGACTGACTGGAATCCGGACTTAGGGGGAAATAGATGTTGAGCAAGACTCCCAAGTGTGTGGCCTGTGGACTGGCTGAATGGTGGTCATGTACATCGTGACAGGGATGGAGCTGGAATGCAAGACTACTTGTTTTATTCTACCCTTCCCTTCCCTTCCCTTCCCTCCCCTCACCTTCCTTTCCCTCCCTTTGGCTTCCCCCTTTCCTTCCCTTCCTCTCCTCTTTTTTTTTTTTCCTTTGGGAAAGACCATGAGTTTTGAGCTTATTGAGATGGCATTACCTTTGAGATATCCAAATGGATATTAGCCGCTGGGTATATGAACCTATAACTTAGAGAGAGGGGCCTGAGTTAGAGCAATATATTTGAGATCATTGACATATATGGTATTTGAATGAGGTGGCTGGGGAGAAAGCATAGAGTAAGAAGAGAAAGGGGCCCAGGAAAGGCCTTGATGAACCTAGCGTTTATTTAATGCCTGAATGCAGGAGGTGAGCCCTCAAAGGGGCCAGCTGGTGAGATGGAACACCAGGAGAGGGGCTTGTCTGGAAGAGGATGTTTCAGGAAGAACAGTGTGGTCCACAGGGTCAAATGCTACTGGGAAGTCAAGAACAAAACCTAAAGATATCCACTGGATCTGGTGAGTCGGAGGGCATTGGGGACCTTGGGGAGAGATGTTTCTATGAAGTAATAGTGCTCAGAGTTGAGGAATGAATAAGAGGTTAAGAAATGGTGTATAAACAGCTCTTTCTAGAAACTAGATTATTCTGTTAGAGCATGTAATTGTGATGCTGACATCTCTACATTAGGATTCACTAGAGTGATAGAATAAGTACCATATCTCATTGGAGAGAAAACCATCTTTTGTCAATGGGAAACCCATATATGTAAAGAATCGGTACCCCATCCCCAACCTGTGGATTGTTACATATGTTATAGTAGCAACAAGACAAGTTTCTTCCTTTTGGGTGTGCACCTGTAAGCCTCCATTACAGCACCATCTGCACGTGTGCAGAGTCTGGTAGACAATTACTGGTATTGGTGCATTTTTAGCCCAATGATGCACCAGAACAGGAAGTGACAGGAGAAGAGCCTGATGGCAGCGATGGATGCGTGCATCAGAATGCAGCGGCACCAAGTCTCACCACCGGGGCCCAGGGAAACCACGTTCGAGAAACACAGGGCCACCTTAAAGCCAGAGGAAGGGTCTGCTGTAGAGACACCGGCCAGGGCATTCATGCAACCGGCAAATGGGAACCGTGAGGTGAACCCGGAGGTTTGGGGACTGAAACATACACTAAAACCCTGATACCCAATGTCAGAGGCAGGCGATTATTTGTCATTTTGGATCTGAATACTCCCAACATCTTGACCCATTTGAAGATATTGACAACATTCCCTTTGGTACTGAGAAGGAACTCCGCCCATTTGTCTGACCTGTGCCCCCCAAATCTCCTAAGCTTGATTTCTGATACCCCGAGGCTCCATTTTAGGGGCTGACACCCCTCCTTCTGTTTGATCCTTTTTACCTGGAAAGAGGAAGATCCTGAAAGGTCGAACTACACCTCAGGAGAATAGACAGTGTTTCAAACTTTCAAACTGGTGTCCACGAAGTCGAGCCTTTCCAGGGCAGATCACGCGGCAGGGACGCGCGGGGCAGGAGAGCGCAGTGCTCACCCACGGCCGCGGCCTGGGGCGCTCCCGGGCCGCCTTTACTCCCGGGCCGTGCGCGTGTTAAGGGGAAGGGCTTCCCGGGACAAGTTATTCGACAGCGACACTTAACTCTGTGCAGACATCTGGTTTTTCTCCCCATGCCTGAGCTCCCTGGTGGGTTTGGCTTAAAGAAAGACGCCAGAACTGCGGAAATACTTCGTTCCCGCCACGGATCCAGT
>PVIY010041013.1:0-21940 GCA_004026745.1 Myrmecophaga tridactyla | reverse complement strand
CACTCAAATGGGTGGAGACACGTCATCACCTAATCCAATTTAACAACCACTCTTGACTAAATCACATCACCCAGGGAGATGATCTCATTACAGTTTCAAACATACAGTATTGACTAGAGATTATTCTACCTTTATTAAATGGGATTTATATTAAAACATGACTTTTCTTAGGGGGCATACTTCCTTTCAAACCAGCACAGTGCCCTTTCTGGACCACATCCCATGCTCAGTGCTTTGTAAGGGGTCTCTCTCTTAAACCTCATAGCAGCCCGTCTTTGGACAGGCCCAGATCTCTGGGCTTTCCCTATGACCACGTCAGTCATATCTTATTGCAATTGTCAGGACACTGGGAAATAATGGAAAGGGCATGGGATCTGAAGTCAAACTGATCTCAGTTCACATCCCAGGGTCCCCTGTAACCTTTGACACACCAGATTAATTTCATTTCAGGTTGCTCATCTGTATAAATGGAAATAAGCTCTCATCTTACTGTGTTGTGTCAGAATTCAATGAGATAGTCACAACAAGCATTTTTTACTTCTGTCACATAGTAAGTGTTCAATAAATGGTCTTCTATTTTTTTTAACTTTTTTTTTTTTTTTTAAATGGGCAGGCACTGGGAATCGAACCTGGGTCTCTGGCATGGCAGACGAGAACTCTGCCGGCTGAGTCACCGTTGCCCACCCTTATTTATTTTTTTAAGAGGGCAAGATCTGTAAATAAGTTATCTTTATATTCCCACAGGGGCCTACACCTTGTAAAATATGCATTACCTGTTTGTTGAATGAATGAATGAGTGAATAAGTGCATGCTCTTTGACAATAAGAACCCAAGTTCCATCATTTTTCAAAGATTTCTTGTCAGTCCCATAGCAGCTCTGACATGTCTCCCTTTGACATGGCATCCACACCTCTGGCTGGGACTTAACTTGGCTGGGAATCCCTTGGCTCTGCACCATGGAGAGAAGGAAGGCTCAGACTCTCTGATCCTTTTGCTGACACTTGTCAAAAGGAAGAACCACAATCCAACCACAAATTTCTTCTTTTACCATCCAATAGCTTCCTGAAAAATCCTCAGTATGCGGCTGGCTCCAGATGCCTCCTCTCCTTGAGGCTCAGTGATGTCTGAACAGCCTCCCTAGGAGGCAAGAACTGGGCCTTGGCTTGTACCCAGCTGTGAAACAGCAGAAGCCCCTGAGACCATTGCCACAGGCTTTGGTGAAGCCATTCCTGGCTTTTCTGCCCAGTCCCCACTCCCTAAATATTCCAGACCATGTTATTTGCTTTTAGAAGAGATGGAAACAGAAGCATAAGCTCCAAGGATGAAGGAAGGGAGAACAGGAGCTTGAACAAGGCACCACATCCCACTCTAGTGCTGTCCTCCCAGTAGGCCCCGTGTTCTATGAGTTGAGCTTTTACCTTCCTGCTGTCCCCCATGACCTCTGCCTCAACAAGCCTCTTTCTGTCCCCTGTCACTCAAATGAACGAGCACTGTTTGGTGTGGCCCTGAATTGGGGATGGAGCACTGTGGCAGGAGGCAGGAGGCTCGAATTCAAATTTGGCCTTTGCTACTCCCTGGCTGCAGGATTCTAGATAGGTCACTTTTGTGCTCAGAGTCCCAGTATCCTCTTTGTCTGTAAAATGGAGATATTATTTCCCATCTCGAACATCTGGTGTGAGAAGGAGCAGTGATTTAGGCATACATGGGGTCACCTCAAAATCGCTGTTATGGAATATTATTCCACCATGAAGAGGAATGTAGCTCTGATACAGTTGACAACATGGATAAACCTTGAAGACGTCATGTTGAGAGAAGTAAGCCAGACACCAAGGGACAAATACTGTATGACCTCACTGATATGAAGTCATAACAATAAGCACATTCATAGAGTCAGAACTAGAATATAGGCTCTCAGGGGCTGGGGTGGGGAAAGGGAATACAGAGTTTCTATTTGGGTTGATGGAAAAGTTTTGGTAATGGGTGGTGGTGATACTAGTGCAATACTGAACATTAGCAACAGCATTTAATTACATATTTGAATGTAGTTAAAAGGGGGCTTTTAGGTAGTATCTATATTACGAGAATAAAAATTTCAAAAAATTCCTAGGACTGTATAATACAAATAGTGAACTCTAACATAAACCAGGGATTATAGTTAATAGTACAATTATACAAATGTGCTTTCATCAGTTGTAACCAACATACCACACTAATGCAAGGTGCTAATAATAGGGTGGTATATGGTAACTGGGTATTTTAAACATGACTTTTCTGTAAACCCACAACTTCTTTAATAAAAATAAGTTTAAAAATAATTTAAAATTTGCAGTTATTACTAACGATTATTTTATTCAGTGGCTGAGGCATGGCAAAAGGGCTGAAGGAGCCTGGCCCAGGATTTGCTCATCTGTAAGTTCTAAAAATAAGTATTCTTTTCATGTTCTTAGTTTGGTCAGTAGAATGGAGAGACACTGGCAGACCCCACAAAACCTCACCCGAGCCCGTATTGTGGACAGCCCCCTGCGGATTCTGCTTACAGGGAGCAATTTTAGAAGCAAACAAAACATGAAAAGCTACTCAGAATTAACAATGGGCCAGATGGTAATGCTAGTTTGAAGCAATAAAACATGATAAATAGCTTCCTGCTGCTACTCCCGATCAATTTCAATATTTAATAATTCCGCTGCCACCCCACCCCCTCATCTGGCCCCCTCTACAGGATCCTGTGATGACTCCCTGCATTCAACACCCAGAGCAAACACTTCTTCACTTTCCAAAGGCGTCAGCAAAAAGTGCGGGAGCTCGGCTGTTACATGAGCACTCCCGGTCCTCGAAATGATAATTAATCTGCCTACTTCTCCTGAAGCCGCTCCATCTCAAGTCTCTCCTGGTTGCCGGGGAAGGCTGAAACGGAGCTGCCAATTGCAGAGATGCAATAGAAGTGTTCGCCTTGGTGACTCAGTGATCATTGTTATTCCCTGAGTTTTGCTTCTGAGTTAAAAAGGGACAGGGCAGGGAGGGGCGTTAGGAGCTGGGCGTTCACCTTACAATAGACCTGTCCATAGGCTAAAGGAACCCAGAAGTGAGACGTGGTAGAGCCTTATCCAGCCCCCATGCCTCTGAGCCTCAGTTTCCCTCTCTATTCAATGGAGATAATCATACCTACCTTGCAGGAGAATTCTAGTGGGTACTGCACACATAAAGTGCCCAGCAGAGTGCTTGGCACTTGGGAGATGCTGGCAGCTGGTAGCATCCTCAGCACACATGGAGGTGAGCCACAGCTGTGCACTGGCCCCCTGCAGAAGGAGCCTGCCGGGTTGCTGGGGTCAGGAAGCTCTAGCCCCTGCGGACCACAGGTTTGGGGCGGGCTTGGGTAGGGGAGAGTCTGCTGCGGGATAGGCCCACCCACAGAATTCTCCCCCATGGTGCCCACTAGTAAGATGAACTCCCTTGCATGGGCGGTGACAGCGATAGCTCCAAATGCTTTCACATTCACCGACACATGAGACCTCCTGGTTAGCCCTGGACAGTAGGACTTGTTAGGATCATTTTACAGATGAAAAATGAAGATTAGGTGGTGAAACGACTCTTTAGGTTTATGTCAGTAGGAAACAGCATAGGGGCAATTCTAATCCCGGTTCTCCCAACCTCTGATTTCATGTCATAGCCACCAAATCCTGGGGAGAAAGCTGCTCCCTGAGGGGCCTCTCCTCTGTGCAGCCCTTTCAAAGGGAGGCAGCCGAGTGAAGGGGGATTGTGCAATCCTGGTCACCTGAGCTGCAGTCTACTCGTCTGTGAAATGAGAGTGCTGATGCCCAACACGCTGGCTCATGGGGGCATTTAATGAGGGAATATGCATGAAAATATTTTGTAATTTTGTGATGAGCTGAACAAATGTCAGTGATGGTTATTATTTTCAGAAGAACTCCCTCTGTGAGGAAAAAGATCAAACTCATATCCACCCAAAGGTCGGTTCTTCTAACAGAAGAAGGCCCACAGCACCAGCCCATGTAACCGAGAGAATTAAGATCAAATTCCTTTGTGTGGTATAGTTCCTGCAACCTCATCTCTACTCCTCTCACTTCTCTTTTTGGCTCCTGCCAACTGGAGCTCCTAGGGGTTGCCTGAACTTAGCAGTCTTAAGCATCTGTCCATGCCTAGTTTGGGCCATGCCCCTTGCAGAGCTGTCCACCCCAACCCTGCTCACTGGCTTATCCAACTGACTCTTCCAGAGCCAGCATAGCCAGCCCTTCTCCAAGAAGTTTTCCTTGACCCTTCCTTGATTAAAAGCTCTTCCTTTGGGGTCCCCCATAACCTCTACAGGCTTCTCTCCATCCTAGCATGACATACACTATGCTAAGGTTTATTCCTGATCTGCCTCTCTCCCTCCCCCAACTCTAGACTGAACTTCTTCAGGAGAAGAACCAAATGCTACTCATTCCAGTCTCTATGCTCAGTAAGTATGTGTTGAAGGAATGAATGAACAACAAGGGAATCAAAACCTTAAGCAAAGATAAGGAATTATAATGTTGGAATTAGAATTTGGACAGG
Organism: Myrmecophaga tridactyla; assembly: GCA_004026745.1. Taxonomy (NCBI): domain Eukaryota; kingdom Metazoa; phylum Chordata; class Mammalia; order Pilosa; family Myrmecophagidae; genus Myrmecophaga; species Myrmecophaga tridactyla. The sequence goes on along the minus strand of PVIY010041013.1, from coordinate 17,389 downwards.
TACAACTTTGGTGGGACACAGTGCCCTGGAAATCAAGTTCAGCTCAATCCCTCAATATCTAGAGCTGATAGGATTATCCTCGTCCCCACCCTCCACCCCCTACCCCCCACCTTGACTTTAACAAGAATGAATGGAAAATGTGACACTTCTCCCTGTCAGGACTCCCGCAAGGGCATGGCGAAGGCCAGTTTTCAGGTACCTGAATCCCTCTGGTCCAGGGTCATGGAGTTCCATCTCCTTGTGATGTCGATATAGAGAATATCCACTGCAGCCATGGACAAGCTGCTGCTGCTGAGCTGGCAATTCCTGCCGAAGACAGGGAAGGAGGCTTGTTACTGCCAGCTTGAAACCTACTTTGTTTTGTCTTTCCTCCATGCCTTTATTTGGGCTGGTTTCCCTGCCTGAAATGCCCTCCTTTCAGTACTTCTAATTAGTTAAGGGTCTACAGCAGAGAATGGTAGAAGTAAAAACTGAAAATGTAAGTTGAGGTTAGATTGTATGAGTTTGTATGGTTAATTTCATTAATAAGGGTCCTGGGGAGCTGAAAAGAGCAAGTCTTGAATTGAAGCCTGGCTCTGCCACTTATAAGGTGTATGGCCCCAGTTCAGCCATTTCACTTTTCTGAGTCTCAGTTTCCTCACCTATAAAATGGGCAGTCTTTCAGTCACTCTGTGTCAGCCTGTCCCTACCCGTGTCAATTTGGGTTTCTTCCTGTTCCAAAATGGAAATGAGAATGCCACATTTCAAAAATATACCCTGTGCATATGTGTTTGTCTCCATATTGATTAGTCTCTGGGAAAAGGAAGAGCAGGGCTCTCAGCTGCCCTGCCAGCATCTGCTCAGACGATCCAATGGTAACAGCTCCTCACTGGTAAGAGTGAAGCCATTAAGGCCGCTCTGAGCAATTCCCCACTAGAAATGCTCGCTGGGTGAGTCTCTGGGGCCAATTCTACAGACGGGGGTTCCATCTGTCACGTGACGATTTTTACATGGCCCCTGAATCAGTCACAGTAAGCCTAGGGATTACAGAGCAACAAAGCACGGGGCCAGCCCACACCCCTTCGTGTGGGCTGAGGCAGCATGGAGAGGCCCCGTGCTCACTCCTGACTTTGGGGACGTCACCTAGAAATGAAGTACAAGGAAGAGGTGGGCCTATGAGCTGTGGATAGCCCTCTTGTTTAGGTGCAGAGAGTAGGTAAAAGCCACCAGGTCACCCGTCTTATGTTGGCAGTGGTACTCCCTGTCGAAGCCACAGAATGGGTGTTTAGAACTTGTCTCTCCATCACCAACTTTGTTTCGTCCAGAAATGTAGGGAGGCAGCCTGGTACACAGAGAAGAGCATTCATTTGGGCATTGGACAGATCAGGATTTAAATCCTGACTGTTCATTTCTAGCTGGGTGACTGTGTTTAAATATACTTAAACCTTCTGGGCCTTTCTTTCCTGGTCTTGAAAATGAAGATAATAATCCCACCCATGTGGCTGTGTGCAGATTAGATGAGGTCTTGCATGCCATGGACTTGGCAGGGGGCCTGCACATGGTAGATCCATGACAAGCATTAGTTCCTTTCCCCACCTCTCTCCCCTTTCCCTTCTTCCATAGACAGAACAAACTTGGTCCCCAAGGCTGCTTTTGGCTGACCTTTCAGTGAGTGATGAAGTGCAGCTCACCAGTCACAGTGTCTGGGTACGAGGGCTCTGCTCTCTGTTCACATAGAGGCAGCTCTTGTTTGTCCATGCACGCTGCCCTCCTGAACACGATCATGCTGGGAGGTGAGTCCTAAAGCGAGCTGGATTTGCTCTGGGAATCCTGAAAGCTAGACCACTGGGCCAGCTGTCAACTTGGCAAGCTAGAGCTGGTTGAACTACATTCAATGCTGCTTTCAGCTTTTCAATGTGTCCACATCCATTGCCCCAGCTAACAATAAAGTGGTTCGTTGATTTCCCATTTGTCATCATCCCTTGAATGAATAACTAACTCCCTTAGGAACTGCACAGTGAAGGTTGATTGAAAATCAGGATTTGGGCATTCCAGAGGCCCCTCTTCAAACCCCTGAACACGCCTGACAGTGGGGTAGGGGATGTGCCTTGCTTGGTGCCTGGAGGAGGGTGGCGCTCCTTACATGCTCGTGTATTTGCTCATTCCCTCCCTCCCTCCCTACTCTCTTCCCAGGCCATCAATTCACCTCCTGCTTCCTCCTGGGCTCCTGTTCCATATTTCAATCACAAGTCACCATGGTAGACTTCAAAGCACACCAGCACATAGTTATTGAGCCCCAGTGACAACATGTCAGCGGACGCGAAGCTTTTCATGTCACCTGTCACTGAGATGGCTATCTCTATTGGGTCCTGCTGAGGATGATGCGTCAGTCTTTCCCAAGCTATTCTAACCACTTGCACTGCTAATTTCCAAAGCTTCATTAGGAACAGCTACAGATTTTCTCCAATTATGATATCAGTGTCCTCTGGACTGCCTGTTCCCCCACTGGACAGGAGCTCAGCCTGGCTTGCTCTGTGGGTTAATGAAGTCTAAAAAGGGAAGCCTAACTGACCATTGGCATATAGTTACCTTTTTTTTTCTGACAGGTAGAAAATAGAAGTGTCAAACCTTTAGCAGGAGCCATAATTTACCAAAGTGAATTTTCCATTTATCCCTTTTCCAAGGTAACTTATCCCCCCTAGTGATGCCTGCAAATACAGATGATTGCAACATCTGCTACAGGGCAAGTAGGGATCCAGGCTGGCTGGATTAGCAGAAAATGCTTCCAAGGAATTTTGATCCTGTAAGCATTTCTTGGGCACCATCTGTGTGTCATGATTTTTCCTGTCTCTGAACCTTTATAACCACTGTGTAAGGTAGGTATTCTTTGCCCCATTTCAATGAGGAGTAAACCAAGGCTCAGGAAAAGGGATGTGACTTGCCTATGATCACACAGCTGGGATTCACCTTTAGTTCCCCATACAGCAGTGAGTTTGGAAGCTTTGGGGGGAACTGGGGAGGCAGCTCAGCCCAGGGCCACAAGAAAGAACCCTGGATTCCAGACACAGAGCCTCAGGCCAGGGAACACAGTAGGCTGGAGTCTCTACAGAGCACCTTTTGGGAAGCTTTGTGATATAAGGCTGAGAGGAGGGGGTATGACCAGGCTCACATGCAAACAGGTTCTCTCAGGCTTGTCCCAGTGGTCACCATGCATTCGCGATCAACTAAAATAGGGGATGAACTCTGAGGGTCAAGACTTTGGAATCAATTTTTCATACATACATCAATTCAATACAGAATTTATTTTGTGCCCACTGGGTGTGGTAGTAGTCTAGGGCCAGTGAAGGGCATAGAGCTGAGTCTGTCTTGAATACCACTCTCTGTAGGTGTGAGTGGTCTCAGAGTCTGACATAAAAAATGAAGCCTTGGTAGCTCTTAATCATTGAGAACAGTTTCCTCTTACATCCTGGGATGCAGTTTTTCAAATGTCCAGTGAGTGGAAGGACAAATTTGTCAGTGAAAACAGAAGTCTAAGAAATATGGTAACATGAGAAGCCAGAAATATTCCTAAAACAGAATAGGCTAGAAACATACATGGAAAAACTAAAAAACAACAAGTGCTGGAGTCAAATACAAAATGAATTTAGGAGTTTTAAATTTAACTTTGCTGTGTGATTTTGAGCAAGTCTTGGTACTCTCTGCATCTAAGTTTCCTCATTTGTCTAATGAGAATAAAGCCATTCACCATAAAGGCTATTTTAAGGACCCGCTCAGTGTCTGATACTTATGAGGAAGCAGCAAATGACAGCTTCCATCTTCCCTCCATGATATAAAATGAGTTTGAAGAAGTGCTTTTTTTTTTTTTTTAGAATTAAAGGAATTTGGGCACATATGATAGGAGAAAATCACAAATCATTCCTATTCATTAGGAGCCCAAGCATAGAAAGGTTTGAAATTATCATCCCCGTTTCCTCTTAAGAACTACTGACATCTCATGGGAAATTTAGAAACCAACTTTTTCTACTCCATAAAATCCTATTTATAGAATTTCTTTGGTGTTTATCCTTCTTTCTGCAGAAAAGAAGCTATTTTTTTTTCCTGGAGAGGCTGCTTTATTTTGAAAGCTAACAAATGGTCAATATTAGTTAAAAAAAAAAAAAAGACAAAATAACACTATCCAAATACCTAGGGAGAGAAAGACCACTCCAGTTTAAAATGTATAAGTATTTTTAAAGACCATTGATATACCAGGCATAGAATATCACAATATTTCTGGGAAGACACCCCTCACAGAAAGGGGAGATTTTCAAAGTCATTGAAGAGTTAATGATAGAACATGAGCAAGTCTCCTTAAGCTTCTTTGTTTTTTAAAGCAGTTTTATTCACATGCCATACAATCCACCTGCAGTGTACAATCAATGGCTCTCAGTATAATCAATAGTTGTGTACTCATCACCACAATCAATTTTAGATCATTTTCATTGCTCCAAAAAGAAAACCCCATGCCCCCTTACCCCCTTATTAATGATACTTATCGTTGGTATGGTACCTTTGCTATACTTGATGAAAGAACAGTAAAATATTACTGTCAACTATAGTCCATAGTTTGCATTAGATAGATCCTTTGCAATTCTAGTCCAAAACATTCTATCACATCATATTACCTGTCAGGAAATAAACTTCTCCACACCCACCCATTATTGAAGCACATTAATATCTCTTAATGAAAAAAAAGGAGTCAAAGGGGAAAAAAGAGAGAGAAAAACTATTTTCTGATTTACAAGGAGAGCCAGGACCAGAACCCACAAAGGGCATAAGGAGGGATCTCCAAGTGGGAATTGCCCTACATGAAGCAAAAGCTCAAGTTTCAGAGAAGCTGCCTTCAGTTCCTAGAAATAAACTGGTTTTGGAAAACTGTTTAATCCCCAGGCCACAATAATGGAAAATGCAGCATATGCAAATTGATGTCAATTTCTGATGTCGGATACGTTTGGAAAACATGTTCTTAGTGAATTTCATCGGCTGCTCCCGAATTTATAATCCAATGGGAGGAGAATAAAAAAAAATGTACTTCCCTCAAAGAAAGCTGTCAAACTGAGGAATCAGATAATTTCTATTTCTTAGAGAAGAGAAGCCCCCACACCCGAGCAATTATTTAAAAAAAGAAGAAGAAGAAGAAAGTAAAAAGAGGCACTTAATTCCTGGTAATATGTGCCAGTCTTATGTGCCCCCTGAGAAAATGACACGAAAAGATGGTTAGATAGAGAGGCAAGTCTAGATAAGAGAATGGCAGTTCATTATTTCTCATATCTTGGCAGAAAAGAAAAAATAGAATATGTCTGTACTGGCATTAGCATAATCCACTTCTAAAACTGCTGATCTATGCAGCACATTAAGAGAGGTGGACACTGAAAATATATTCAAACAGAATGTTTATTATTTTCCCCCCTCTAGTTCTCTTTAAAGATCTTGAAGAGAAAGAGTGGGTAGTAGTGACGCAAGCCAAGTTCAACTTCTGCTGTTTGTGTGGGAGCTCTGGAAAGAGTGTCTAGCTAGCCAGCGAATGTGTTCTCTTGCACAGAGCTCCACAGAAGGGCACTTGGTTCGATTTAGCATATGGCATAAATATTATTAATTTATAATGAAGCCAAATTTAAACTAAAGTGGAAAGGAGAATGAGGAGTGTCATTAGCAAGAGAAAATGCTTGCTTTTAATTTAGCCAGCAAGACTGAACACACTCAGATGAATCCATAAGCAGAGAATATCTTTCACGATTAAGTTCCTGTTAGGCTCTCTTGGTACACTTTAAAAGGAAAAATCTATTAACGGTTGTGCAATATTTTCTCCATTTCTTCTCACATCCTTAATTACTAAAGACATTGGTTGGTGGGTCAGGAGGGAGGGGAGAGAGGCTCATTGTGTGAGACCGTCTGCTTTGGTTGCCTGTTCCCTACCTGAAGACATCATGCTCCCTTCTCAGACTCACGACCGTTCCTCCTAACAATGTTTGGCCACAGATTGGGAATGATGGCTGCAGGACTTAATAGTCCCTTATATCACAAAAATGGTTTTTTTATGCAAATGCCCTTAATTATAGAGAACAAAGGAATGGAAAATTATAAAGCCCTAGCACATATAAACAGATTTGCAGCTATGTTTTTGACATCACCCAGTTCTAGTTGGAAAGCATATTCAGAATCTTCTTTACTAGAACTGTTCTTAATAATTTTCTCCTTCAATATTATGTATGAACACAGTAGTTCCCTTAGTATCTTTCAACCTTCCTCTCACGCCAGAGCTTGCACACTGGTGGTCTCTATGGCTTTGTTTGAGCCCACACAATGTTTAAAAACTATCTTTTTGAATTGCCAACATTTATATACAGGTATTGAGATTCACATGAAAAATCAGTATTTCTAGCTTCTGTTGAAAAAAATCAAAAGATCTGGTGATACTAAACCCAGCAGCAGCCTATCCTTTAGATGGGGCATGTGTGCTATAGGTGGCTGCAGCCCCTGCCGCTCCCCTTCCTCCCTCATCCAGCCCACTGCACTTGTTTATGCTTCCTGCCTGGCCCCTGTAGGCAAAAGATTGTGATTCTTATGTTATGCTATTTTTTCCAAATCTCCTCCTCTTATATTTTGGTGGAATTTGGAACAAAACTGAAGCATTTCCATTTCCACCACCAATTTAGCCAGCATGATAAACCTTGTCTGACTTCAAACATGGACCACGTATGTATTCCATTCTCAGGCTCTTCCCCCTGTCTGAACTGCCCGTGTGTCCCTCCCTTTGCTGTCTGGCAAACTCTCACTTAAACCAGTCTAAATTCCACCTCCTCCTGGAGGCCTGCCCTGATTCTACCAGGCAGATGAGGCATCCCTTATTCTGTGTTTCCAGCACTGGGAACACAACTCCCTCTAGGGAGACCTTAGGCCACTGCACTGTGACTCTGCCAAAGACAGCATTTAAAAATTTGTTCACCATCTGCTGTCTGTTAGACTGAGAGTTCCTTGAGGGCAGGCATGGGTCCATTATTTATGTTTGAATGTCCTGTGGCTCCCCAGAGTCTTAGGTGGAACCAGATATTTTCCTTTATGATACAAGGTCGAGATAGAAACATGATTCCCTCTGGGCCCCACATATGTCCACAGAAAGCAAAGCCATCTTTTCATTCTCTCTGGACTTGAATCGACTCTTTGGAGCAGATGCTTAGGAAGGCCTAGAAGTCTCCCTAGACATGCTGAGACAAGCTTCCCAGTTTGTTCAATTTCAGTATTTTCCTGGGTCCCCTCATGCTTCCATAGTACCTTAAGTGCCCTTGATTCCTGGAACCCCTGCCACTAAGCTGTGTCTCTATGTCCCAAGGCCGAAGAATAAAAAAGGGGCAGAAACTGCCACCTCTCTGTTCACTTCCTCCTCTTCTTCACTATGTTGGAATAGCAATATGCACAGTTAAAAACTACTTCCCAGCTTCCCACTTAGATGGCCTGGGAGCGGAAGATGGAAATGGAAGTCCCTGGATATAGCTTCCTAGAAAACTTTTTAGAGGGTTCTGACTCATGTGAGAGGGACGTTTTATTTTTCCTCCCTTTTCCCTTCTTTCTACCTGGAATTATGCCATGATGGTTGGATTTCCAATAGCCATAAGGCAACTCTGAACCTGGAAGTACACGCTGAAGATGGATGAGCAGAAAGACAGAAAGAAGGGCACTGACCCTAGGGTGGAGTAGCCAGCCCTGGATCCCCCAATGCCAAACTTCCTGTTATATGTGAGAAAATTAATCTCTCTATTTAAGCCACTTGTAGATGGGTGCCTATGATTGCAAACCTAAGTGAGTCAGGGAGTATCGTGGAAGGTAGTATTCTGAGGGCAAATTATAACGTTACCTGTTGACTTTTTCAAAAACGTCCACTTCCTTCTCTCCCCTGATAGAAATAATAATCATAAAACTCCCTTTAACAAGCTGCTCCATGAACAAGGCCCTGGGCCAGATATTTTATATTACATCCCAACCTCATGACAATGCTAACAGGCAGGAGAGATTATTTCCATTTTACAGATAAGGAAACCGAGACTCACATAAGATAAGGAATTTGCCCAAAGCCATAAACACGATTGGCCCTGAAGCCGGGATCCTCTGGCCCCCAAATCTGTGCTCCTTCCACTGGGCTTTCCTCCCCATTCCCTCACCCCCAAATGTGCACAAAGCTCTTCCCAACAGCACCATGCAAACACTACTTCGGGCTTACTGAAATGGCAAAAATCCCTGCTGATACTTCTGTTTGCCATCCCATCAGGAATATCAGAAGGCTAAAGCTAGAGTTAAAAAAATTCGCTTTGGAGAAAAGCGTATGATAAAAAGGGTTTCTGACTTGAGACTTCTAATTATTTGCCTTAGTGAATAAAACTGTGAAGACTGTGACTGTGGGGTGCAAAGTAAAAATTTTAAAGCCAATGATGAGAAAAACAACAGCAATACCAGATGCTGTCAGATGCTGTCGTTGAGGTGTATATGCTACAGTGAACGAATTAATAAGCAACAGTTCCCTGTTCCAGCCAATTCACTTCTGTTTTAGGGATCTAGTCATTCACTTGGCACAGACTCATGGGAACCTACTTCGTGCCAGATCCCGCGTAGGACCCTTTCTCCATATATTATCTCATGACATTCTTTTACCTCTGTAAGAAGAATTCAACATTTATTAAGCACTTACTACATGCTAGATGTTTCCATGCCATCTTAACTAATCTTAAATACACAATCCCCGTTTTATAAGATGAACTCATTGAGGTTCAGAGTAATTAACTTGCCCAAAGTTTACATAGTTGGTAAATGCTATTGCCCCTAAGTGCTCCAGAGGATAGAGACAGTTAAAGAGACATCTGAGGATCTTAAGTGGCAGTGGTTTGCCTTGTAGGCTGCTGCAACACAATTTCTTTGTTATCTCATGTTTTATATTTAACATTCAGACAAATTGCATATTATACTCCGTAATACAGTCGTGTTATTTTTGTAATAGGACAAATGTCTTAAATTATTTATCGGATGAATTACTTAGCGTTTTTCTCCTGAAATTGATGCTTTGGAAAGATGTGGCTTGTTTCCCTGCCATGGCTCCATGAACCCTCAGCACAAAGCAGCGTCGCGGTGAGAACACATGTCCAGCTTTGCTAGCTCAGGGACCATTTGACTCCAAGGGGCAATGACCTATATGTATTTTAAGGACCTAGCCAAGGTAGCACAGAACTGTTTCTCCACCCATAAACACAGATTCTATAAATGCTATCACGTCCATAACATTCATTCATGCACCCTGGGTTCTCCTAAGAGCAGTCAGGGAGAGCCTATCAGTCCGATGCGGAACTGGACTCTAACTTGCCCAAAACCAAAGTCAGAAGAAGCTCATCGCACTGACCTTATGAATGTTCGAAAGCCTGTTGGTCCCAACTTCATTGTTCCCTTGATCCCCAGGAATCGGATAAACAAATTTGCCATCCTGTCCACCAGGCGCAGGTAGTTGAACTGCTTTGCGTACTTCGGGAACACCTGCTTGAGGCAAATGGAGGGCAGGTGGGCCTCGGAACTGGTGCTGGAGTCTGGGGGGACGGCAATCTCACTCTCCACTGGATCTTCCTTTCCCGCTAATGGCTTTTCAAACTGCCGAGACCTGAAGCACACAGGGAATAAATGATAGAACCACCATCTGGACAGCGCTTTCCGGCATACGTAGTGTTTTCCCTTGCATGTTCTCATTTACTTTAGATTTACAACAATGCCAGGAGGTGGGTATTATCACTGTTTTTATTTTACAGATCTGAAAACTGACCTCAGAGAAGTAAAATGATCTACCCAAGGTCACACAGCTACTGTTAGGCAGAGCCAGGACTTAAATCCTGTGGCAGAGTCAGGATGAAAATTTACACTTCCTCCATCTCACTATCCATTTTCTTAATATGGAAAACTTCCTTTCCTGTACTCATGATTCAAGAGAATACTCTATTATGGAGCAGTCTGGGTTTGATTTCAAACTCCCACTTATGGGTAGTAATTGGATAATTAAGAAATATAAAAATCTCATTGAAGACTGGCAAGAAGCCATAGGCACAGTTCAATGAACAATTTGCCAAGATACATCATTTACCCAATTCTAGGAATAGGAACAATTACGTTTCCTGGCTTTACTGTTTTCTTATTTGGAACTCATACAAACAAAAAAAAATGATCATAAGCATTGTGATTCCTTAGTTTGGATATTTTATCCTGGAATAATTCTAATAGTCAAGAAAATTAGCAGCTAATAACTCTCAAATATCTAACTCTAGCTTGGAGCATCCTTCTTATCTCTGGACACACATATCCAACTACCAAAAGTTTATAACCTTCAGGATGGCCCATATCCTTCTCTAACTGAAATGACCATTTTCCTTCATCCCAAACCTGGGACCCCCATGTACTTGAATGTCACCGCCATCCGCTGGTTACCCAAGGAGGAAAAATCAGAATAAACATCAATTCCTCCCCTCCCTCTGCCTGCAGTGCGTCAACTCTCACCTGGACTGTAGCAACAGGCTTCCTGCCTCTGGCCCTTCCCATTCATAAAACCATCCTCCATACTGGCCCCTGAGTGACCCCTTTCAAAGCCAACCTACTCAGATATATTTTAGGGAGCCTTCACAAGGAAGTCCATATTCCTCGTTCTGGCATGCAAGGACTTCCCAATCTCTCATCAGCTCTCCTCATTTCCTTTCACTGCCTTTCTACAACAGTCCAGCCTCTAAACACACTATTCCCTTGGAGTGCTTTGAAACTGCCCCTCTCTCTCACTCTGCCACTCATTTGCCAGTCAGGAACTAGACACTCAGAATTTCCTGGACATTCAGCTCCCTACTACACTCAAAGTCTTTCTCTACATTTGCAGCTTATCTCCTTTCCTGCCTACAGCTGATTTGGAGCCAGGTGTGATCCCTCCCTACCTGTTGTGTATGTTTCTGAGACAGAACCCTGAGCATATTACGCATGGTTAATAAATACTGTCCAATTAGTGGACTGATCCTTATGTCTTGTGGTATGGAGCTAAATGCTAAGATCATTCTCTATTCTTTTCTTTATTAAATGGACTTGTCCCTAAAGATCCCATTTCCAAGCAAACTGCAGTCAGTCCTAATGCCCCTAAATATGCAGTCACTCCCATATTTATTGGAGTCCTTGTACCTGTTTTCTTCAGCCTGTAAGGCCTTGTCCTGCCCCCTGGCTGTCCGGCACACTCTGCACCACTTTCGAAACCAGCCCAGGGAGGGCCATGGTGGCTCAGCAGGCAGAGTTCTTGCCTGCCATGCCGGAGACCCGGTTTCGATACGCCGGTTTGATTCCCGGTGTCTGCCCATGCAAAACAAAAAAAAAAAGTCCCAGCCTAGGTGTTTCTTTGACCAAGCCAATGATTTTTTTTCCAGGGACTTGCTTCTTTGTTTTCCTTGTTATGCCTGCTTTGCCATTTGTTTATATGTTAATACTCTCTTAGTATTTTGTGAGCTCCATTTCTATAGGACCTGGCACATATTAGGTGCTTAGGAAATGTTTAATTGAATTTGTTGAATTGGGGAAGCTCTGTTTTAATAACAAGTCTCAAATAAAATATCAAGGTTTTAATATGTGTGCTCCATAAGCTTTTTCAAATGGGAAAGAATGCAACACAGAAAGAAATGCCTGGAAGACCTGCCAAAATGGTCCTTTCTTCCTTCTAGTACAAGGAGCTAGCCTCTAGGAAATAGAATTCCCTTGTGTGAATCAAAAATTCTCTGCATCCTGATTACACTTCTTTCTAAGTGGGTCTTGATGTGCTGGTCTCAAGGCAAAGACAGGCAGAAGGAAGAAGTAGGGCAGCACAAATGAAAACATCTTTTAAAGGTCAATAATGTGGATGGCTCTGAGGAAACAAATGCATCTTCCTAGAGAGGGAAGAGACCAGATTCTCCAGGAGAAGCAAATGTTCCCAGGGGACGAGGGTGAGGATATAATTTTCCTTCAGTTAAAAATGATTTTGTCATCAGCTTCTCAAATTCAAGACAGTAAATAAAAGTCAGGTTATTCCTTTTCAGATGAAATGAAATATTTTTCTGTTAAGGTTGCAGGAAGGAAGATCATAAAAAAAGTGGCACTGTTATCAGAAATTAGCTCTTAAATTACTGGATAAATGACAATCACTGACACTCTAAGCACTCGTTAAGTTTTTGTTACATGATGATTTGGAAATGTACCATTCGAGTGCGCGCAGTAACAATGAAAATAGCTCAAAGAACCCTTCAATCAACAAAACTGTCCCACGTTCATTTTCTCATTTGCTCTTCACAACAATCCTGGGAAAACTATTATACCCCTGTTTCAGATGGAGAAACTGAGACTCGGTGAATTGAAGCATTCTTCGCCCTGGCTGGACTGGAATTATAAGTCAGTTCTTCTAACTCAGTGGTCTTTCTATTTTACTACTCTAATATTCCAAAGTACATCATAATTCACGTTGGGGGCCACAAATGTTTTAAATAGTTTTTTAGACTGTAGTAGTGATTTATGCTCATTGTAAAGATTTTGAGAAATGCATAAAGAAATCAAAATTGTGCATAATCCCACAATTCAGAGACAAGCACTGTTAACATTTTGATTTACCTGTATTTATGAAGTTAGAATCTCATTACATGCAGTTTAAACCCTTCTTTTTACTCTTTACGTTACATCACAATCATTCTTCCCATATGATTAAATATGTTTTCAGGAACATAATTTCTCATGGACAGGAAATATTCCATGTTATGCCTGAACCATAATTAAATTAACCATTCCATCTCAGACATTTAGTGTCTACATGACTTGTCATTTGACTAAATAGAGTTGAGTGATCTGTTCTCTACATGATGGGTTCTCACTCAGAAGCATAAAATGTTATAGCTAGACTCCACCTTGGAGTTCATTCTGTCCAGTGATACCATTTTAGAGATGAAGAAACTTGAAATCCAGGTACATAGGACATTATCACCAGTGGATCATATCAACAGCAAATTGTCCAGGAAGGTGGTCTTAGCTTGGGTTGCCCTGGTGATGGGAGCCCCACTGCCTCCAAAACTCTCAGGTTTAAAAGTTTTCCTGATAGAAAGTCAGAGTATATCTCCCTCCTACAGCCCAGCTTACTCTGGAGTTGCCCAGAATGAGTCTGTTTTCTCTTCCACAGGACAACCTTTTACATTTCTTTTTCAAGGGTTGCTGCATTTACCAGATGACTGCAATTTCCCATCCTTCCTGAATCCCAATTAATAATCTCCAGATGACAAGGGCCTTCAAAGCCACAAATGACATTTTCATGGAACTCAAGACCACAAATTCAGGGGGAAGTATTTTTACTCAATTGAAGGAAGGTACTAGAGATATAACTGATATGTAAGAGTAAATAAACAATGAGAAAGGATATCTTTGCTGGAGATAATTCCAGTGATCACATTGAGATCCAAGCCACCACAAATACTGAAAATCTGTTTTTACTTAATACCATTTTAATGAGAATGTTGAGCTTATAATATAAATGTGACTGGTAAAGAAAATATAAATCAGCCTTACTAGTCTTTTGGGTAATCCTTAAAAATTGAATTTGGTATGTCATTGATTCATTAAAATAGGGGAAAGAATGAATCTTGGAATGTTTTATCTGTTATCATTTTTCAAATAAAATAGAATTCTTTTTAATTAGAACTCTTGTGAAAAACCACCTCTCTCTATTTTCTCTGGAAAACCTCCACCATTTATTGGGTACCTATAATATGTCAAATACTGTACCAAGCAACTTACCTGTATGATCTCATTCATTTCTCATAATGATTTTGTGATGTAGGTGAAAACTATTCCCATTTTACAGATTAGGAACCTGAGGCTCTGAGAAACTTGTCCAAAGTCACAACATCAATAATGTAATCCGAAGGGTCTCACTACAAACCCTATGTTTAATCCACTATATAGTTCTAGTGCTAATTTGGTTTAATTAACAGCAAATCAGACTTTTCTTATTGTATATACACTGCATATATTCCAAGAAATTAACAAAATAGGAAAGTAGATATGGCATAACCAAATTCCAATTTCAGAGAAGTTGCTGCAATTGTCTCAGAGGAATATTTTCCACCTCTAGCTAGGCATTCCTTAAATATGTATTCATTCATAAAACATTTCCCAAACACCTGTGTGTCCCGGGGGGCTTCAAATACAACAGTGAGTTAGACACAGTTCTTGCCAGCCAGAAGTGCATGACCAAGTGGGGGAAGACAAGAGCCACATATAAATGATGAACAAGCAAGGTGGAAGTAGCCAGGCAGGCATCCAGAGATAAGAGGCACATGATGGAGGTCAGTTTGCTGGGTTTTGGTAGTGTGCATGAAGGGGAACAGATGGGAATATTATCAGAAAGCCAATGTGAGTCTAGGTCTATAGGAGTTTGAATATCAGGCAAGGGTTCTTGGACTTGGTAGGGTAGGATCATGATGAAGTGGCAAGATCAGAATTGTGCTGGAAAAGGATGAATCTGACAGCAGCATGTAGCCTGAATTGAAAGGAGAAGAATGGAAGCTGTTAGGGAGCTATTGGAATAGTCTAGATCAGTGATTCTGAAAGCCTGGTCCCTGAACCAGTAATATCAGTCACGTAGAATTTGTTAGAAATTCAAATTCTTGGTCTCCACCCCAGACCTACTGACTCAGCAACTCTGTCGGTGGTGCTGAGCAATCTGGTTTAGCAAGCCCCCCGTGATTCTGATACAGGCTAAAGTCTGGGGATTATTGGTCTAGGTGAAAGATGAAAGGCAGGTGCAATGGGCATGGAGCCAGGGGTCGATACAAGAGACACTTTATATGTGAGAATTTGGTGACTGAATGCATCTGGGGGCAAAAGAGGGAGATAAACCCTGGATGATGTTCCTGTGCCTTGGCATGAGTGTATAATGGACAGTGGGGCTACACTGGCCACAGGGTGTGAGCAATTCCTTTCCCTGCTGGGTGGCCAAGACACTGTCCTTGGTCACCTGAGGATTTCAATGGCACATGTAACACACTGACCATCCTGACAAGAATGCCAACCATGCGCCAAAAAGTCCCTTAAATTAGCCCAGCAGCTAATTTAAAAGAGTTGGAGGTTGAAATTGCTAAAAATAAACATAACTACCATGGAGCCTAGCTCTGTCACTTGATAAATTTCCGCCATCACAGATGCCCCATTTGCTTGATGGACAATGCTATGCTGTTAGAAGGGAAGGCATGGAGACTACAAAATGGATGAGGCATGGGTTTTTCAGATTGATGAGGAAAAGAAGTTAACGAGGAACTTTTTCTGACCTTCAAGTCCCTGTAACATCTAGGCCCGGTAGGTTGATTCCCACCTGTCCCCCTTCATGCACATTACCAAGACCTGGCAAAACAATCTCTTTCCACATGCACAAGATCCTTCCTTTGAATTTTTGTCTGGCCTTTCCCAATTTGCTCCAGTACGTTCTATGTAAGGTGTGACACTGACAACAACAAAAGACAATGGTGATGATATTGGTACCACTTGCCATGTGCCAAGAACTGTGCAAATATTTTTTTATTTAATCCTTATAATTACTCTCCTATGAAGAGTTATTATTTTTTCCCATTTTACAGATGAGGAAACTGAAGCACAAGGATACCACTAATAAGTTATGGATCCAGAATTAAAATCCATGCAGGAGGGCTCCAAAGTCCTTGCTTCTAATCAAAGCATTATGCTGCTTCCTTATACACAAAGGAGTCATGCATTGAGTACTTTGAAAGTCAGCAGCTTACTGATATTCTTATTGGACCCTGGCAATAATTCCATGAATTAGATATTACAAGTAGCCCCATTTATGGATGAAAAAGAAGAGCCCTGGAGAAGATAATCGACTTTCCAAAGGTCACTTTCCAAAAGTCACAAAGCCTCACTCAGGCTGAGTGAGGATTTGAACCCAGATCTGTTGAACTTCAAGGCCCAGGTGCTTTCCTCTACATCAAGCTACAACTTCAGTGTAGTTATATAGCTTGCTTGAACTCATTTTCTCTTCCTTTACAATGGAGATGAGAGTCATTTCTCTGTTCCTAGCACAAACTGTTGAGTTGTTTCAGATCAAAGCATTTCTATGAAGCATCAAGAGGAATCTTCTTGCGCAGCTCATAACTGACCTCAGTGTGATTACCTGGAAGGTCCAGTGCCCATCTGGATGTGGCTGCTCAATTTTTTTTTTTTTGCCAAACCAATCAATCCACTACTTTACAGTTATATGCTTACATGAATCACTGATTCATAATCTTTGTAGAATGAATGAAGTAAAGAAGAATCCGCTGGCCACAGTGGCAGACTAAGTCTCTGTCCTTCCTCAGGATGAATTTGTGGAGCTGCCCAAGCCTGGGTTCACTGCAGGAGCCCCTTTCTGCCAGACCAGGCAATGAAGTAACAGAAAGACAAACATGAGGACTTACTAAGTTTCCAGCTTCTATAGGCCCAGAACCCAGGTGATCTACCTCCAGAGGTCACATTTTAACCCAGATGTTACCATGCTCTTCTATTCCCTGTTGCCAGAGTGAATCTTTCTTCCTTTTTCTCTCTCTTAGTCACTGGGAGGTAACTGTCTATACTCTGGGAGTATAAAGATTTCCCGGTGGCAACAGCAAGAGACTGTCTAGCTGACAATTGTAATCAGTGGTTGTATTAGCCTCTATTTTACCACCTCCAAAATTAGCAGAAAAGACCAACTTGAGCTTTCATTGTGTAGTTCTGCTAATGAACGGATCCTTTTAATTACATACTGGGCACATATCTGCAACACAAAGCATTTTAGTGTTTAAACACAGTTCCGCGACAAAGTATAGGGCTGTGTGAATACAGACAATAAGTGTGTGTGTGTGGAGGGGGGAAGGGGCGGGGAGGGCCATGTGCAGAAGTTATTCTTTGCTGGAATGTAATTTGTATTTGACATTCAATTTCATCCAAACCTAGTTGGTTTTCTATGGTGATCCTAATCTGTTTTGTGTACTGTGTACCTTATGAACGCTTAGTCAGTGACTCAATAGGTATATCCAAGGTCAGATATCCTCTTCCTTGAATTTCGGATGAACACCTCTTTTTTTTTCTTCCCTGATTGCACGCTTTGTTAATTGCCTTCATCAATGACTAATTTGCCTGAACGGTTTTCCCCACTCGGTCAATCTAGTGTGGTCAGTCAGCCCCTGCAGTGGAGGTGCTAGAGGCAAAACCAGCTTCACTTAACTCTGCCCCAGGAACAGACAGCCTTCGCATCCCACTTGCCAAGGCAATTTTTTTGTACTCCACTTTGGATGAGATTTGCAGTGATGTGAGTGAGACCTTTTTCAGCCATAGGTGC